>JAIPRM010001382.1:23593-38624 GCA_025469315.1 Stegophylla sp. TES_Ste_2020
AATCCGGTTTCAAAAGGTTATTGATCGAAACTTTTGGACAAGTAATTCTATACGAAAAAGTGTTAACAGAAAAAAAAAATAAAAAAAAAATAAAAATAAACATCATTGTAAAAACACTAGCTTCTTCACTTTGTTCAGAATCTAAAATACACTAATATAATAATATAAATATTATCTGTCATTCCACTAAATGTACGCGTCGATATTGCGATCAAAGTTATCGCATTTATCCCCCCCCCATTTGTGTGTGTATGGGTTTTATGTACATATTATATTCTTAATTCTTACGTTTCATTTATGAGGTGCACGTTTGAATGAGACACACAATTGAATACACATAAATGATACGTAAGTGTCGGAAACCACTCCTTAGATAAACAAATATTATTGTCAACTAAATATAAAATATTCAATATCGCGATAAATAAGTGTAAATGGGGGGAAAAAAAAACGCTTTAAGCATATCATATATTGACACAAATATAGTTTAAAAACACGTTGAAATACACGCCATTTCACTAATAAATTTAATCGAATTGAACGGCTGTGTGCAACAAGTCCATATTTTGAAATTATTCGGCAGAATTTCGCCAAAACTTTAAAAATTTTTATTTTTATTCGAACTTAAGCATCTTTGATTTCATGTTAATGGTTGAGTAAAATTGATTTCAATTTTAAATACATATTTATGATCTTTTCTAAAATAACTTGGAAGTATGAAACATAATATGGACTTACCTGGATTTTTGTTCGTTAATTATTGTAATACATTTTTCGAAAACCAAGACAAGTCCAATGATAAGCAAAAATCAGCCAAGTCCCGGACTTATCTTGGTTTTCCTCATAATATTATAAACCAGACAAAATCCATTTACTCAATAACTCCATAAATAATCATTGTCTTGTTGTCGCGTGGAAAATGTAAAGGAAAAAAAAATCTGTATACGATAACAGCAACAAGTGAGTTTCGAAAAAAAGTGGACTTGTCTCATTGTTGCACGGAGCCCCCTTCAATAATCGGTGTCGTATTGTTATAATTTAATTTTGTGTTGTATTATTGAAACGTTTCATTTTGACCAATGGACTAGTGCACGATGATCAGCTGTAAAAATAACATTAAACCACATTCAAACAACAGTTAGTAATCGTTTGAAATTGGGTCGATGACTATCACGCTACAACCCCTATGCCCAGATATTATATACAGGTGTGTACAGTAACACAGAAAATATAACATCCTTGCCCGCATGGTGGTGGTACACAGTAGGTAGTTAAAATTTGTGACGAATAATAGTGTTCAATAATATTTCCTCTTCGTTTGGTTTTCGGATTCCACATTTGGTATTCGGTCTAACAGTTGGGAATAAACTCGAAAAAATAATTTATCACACGTTCTCGAATGCGGAATGAGTTCTGAATATATTGTTTACACGTGTCGTAGTGATTACTATAAAACATTGTTCAGTTTGTTTTTTAAGCGAGGTTTGGACGAAATTTGATATTCTTGTATTACATCACCGTGTGTGCCCTGAAAAATGTCTAAATAAATAAAATTTCTTGGCTTCAAGTCAGTCACTATAATATATATATATATATATATATATATATATATAGGAGCGTTCAATAATCAAGAGGCACTAATTGAATTTTTTTTGAACATGATCTTTTTGAAATCGCCTAAAACAGAGGTTCTCAAACTTTTTAGACCATCACATTGGTCAAATCCAGATGTGGGCCCCCCTTATAAAAATAATTTTAATAGTCACGTTTAGAGTGCCAAAAAGTTAACAATAAATATAGGCTAATATTTATACTCAATAATAACCAATTTTTTATTTTAAAATAAAATATATTTATTATAAAAGGTTTTAATCAATTGGTCACTTTTAATGTGATAGGTGGGTGGGCTTGTTTTTTTTTTTTTTTTTTCATCACAAAGTTTGGTGAAACGAGGAGAGACTCTACAGGACACACGATTATTTTTTTCTGTCCTACCCAATACAATGGCTGATTTTTAAAAAAATTTTGCGCCCCCTTTATAAAGCTTTCGCGGCCCCCCAGAGGGTCGCACCCCACACTTTGAGAACCTCTGGTCTAAAAAGTTGTCTTTACTTCAAAGTTTTTCTCGTTGGTTTGAAAAAAAATAATTTTAACGCCGCAAATTTAAGTATGTACTAGTTATTCCTGCTCATAAGAAACGAGAACGGCAAAAAAATTAATTTTAATTTTCGGTGTCTTACGAAACGTATAAAATGACATTTTTTTTAATTGAACGTCAACAATGCAATATACATTCATAATATAAAATTCGACAACTACTATTATAACAACTCGTACATAATACCGTATCCACTAACGTCACTCTCCCGCTTCATAATAATAACACAGACGTTATGTGAAATAGCATAATAAGAATAGAAAAAGAGGCGATCCGCCTCCGGGTTTTTTTATTCTTATATTATTATCATTTTTTTTTTTTTTTTTTTTTTCATTTAACTTGCGCTTAGAACAACACTCATCATCTTTATTGTAATAATTACTGTTTTATTAATCGGTGGAAATTGCGTTTAATTAAAGGCACTCCGGAGGAGGTCTGATCTCGGGACTTCGGACCATCGCGTGTTAAAAGTCTCTGTGCCCGCGTGCGTGTGCCAGTTGGAAGGTTACACCACGATTTGCGCACCAACACAGGAAGCAGTAAAGTAGGAATAATATAATATTATATTTATATACGACTAGAACTACACGTATATTTTATTAATGAAAAAACAACGCGGTCGGCTCGCGTAGGAGTTCTCCGTCTCTCGAAAACACCGTTGCAACGACGACGACGTGCAGCCACGCTAACCCGTGGTAGTAGTCATCGCGTCCTACTTAATGCGTAATAATTAGGACTCGGAACTCAATACTCTTAAAAAGTACTATATGTGTACGCCTGCATTTATGCATTTAAAAAAAAAATAGAAAAATATACTCTAAAAACGTGCACTTATATTTTTTTTTTTTTTACAACACAAAATTTTCACAATTACAAAATATATTTTATTAATCAATGCCTATAGTCAAAATACACTCTCAAGTAAGTGAATTTGATAAACTTAAATTTCCAGAAATAAATCTACAAAATAAATTAATGGCTTGAAAAATGTTAAATGAATTTTCTTTTAAAATGTTTGCATAAAATTATATATATATGTATGCATAAAAGCCTAAATGAAAGTTAAAAGAACCCCAAAAAACATTCATTTACTTTAATTTATTTAGACACAACTTTGTTTTCATCATAAAAATTTTAAAAATTGTTTCATCGAAAATTATTAACCGTTAGAAAATTTTTATACTTTGAAAATCTAGGAATGTTGTTTCTTATATATATATATTTTTTTTTTATGTTTCTTATGTTCATAAAACCAATTTTGAAAAAAACAGGGTAGGTGGGAATAGTACATCATTGAATACCTATAAACTCTCAAAATGAATTGATTTTGTTTTTTTTATTACAAATTTTCAAACTGTATCATCAAATATGCTCTAAAAAGTCATGAAAATTAAGAAATATGAAACACAATTCGTAAAAAATTACAAGTGATTAAACACAATTTGTTTTTCCCCATCTACAAGTACAATTTTATAATAACAATAATTATGAAATAAAATAACTTTCACTCGTAATATTATAAGCAAATTATTATAATATTAAAAATAAAAATAACACCTAATTCCATGTAGTCATGCGAAAAAAAAAACAGTTTTCTGTAAACTCTAAGTTCGTAAAAGAATCGACTACATTTTTTTAACTCCCATTAAACAGCATATGCTCGATAATGATATGCATGAAAACCTCTGAAAATCTGAACACTAATTATTATTATTTTTACAGATGTTTACATGATTTATGCGATCTGCAGCAATGACGCAACGCGTACAAGTGGTTTTAACTATCAGATGTCACGTTAAAATATTATAATATACGACTAAACAAACGGAAATACATAGAATTCTTGACCATACATTACTGACTAAACGTATTTGTTACCATATGGTTTATTTTTGAGGGTTTTCCTTTCATGGTAACAGGTTAATAATATTATGTTCGAATTGTGTGTAAGTAGAGAAAAAGCCGTTTGGGCACGACAAACGGTTGATTTAATTTATTATTATGTTTTATGACTTTTTTTTTTTTTTTTTAATGAGACTGGAAAAATTTGCACGTTATAATATGTGATGAGTAATTAGAACAAAATATATAATTGCGCGTTTAAATAAATTTGATGTTACTTGAAAAAAAAAATATAATATATATATATATTGATTAGATAGGATGTTGTAAGCGATATTTCACATCATTGTAACAAGTAGTTGGTATATCATAGATAGGTAAATTTTTTTCTCTTCCTCCGCGTGGGTTACCTGCAGTATTGTGTGTCGCAATAGAATGTATTATAATTATTTATACATAAAGGTAGAGAAATGCACTAACGTTTTTAATAACCAACAATTATTTTTATTATTATTATTATTATTATTTTTTTTTTTTACCGCATTCCGTTTCCATTATTAATATCAACGTTTCAGAAACGAGCTGGTTTTCAATGGCCTGGAGCTATTTATTGTTTCAATAATTTTATTATTTAACAGTGCGAGTCGTTGTTAGTTAAGTGTCTTTGGAATCCTTACACGCGTGGAATTCAATAATAGAAAAACTGTAGACAATAATTATTTAGTAACATAATAAAAATCCGTTACCGGTGACAATATTCAATTTTGAACCACTCTTTTTATTAATCACTCATTGAGAATATTAATAGTATTTTTCTGTGATAAAAAAATACTGCGTTCGAAATAGAATATTATTTAAAAAAAAAAAAGCTAAAGCTCAAAAATAAAACACGTTTACAAGAGTATATGTAATGTCAAAACATGTTATAGAAACGTTTATTTATTTTTTATTTTTAAATTACTGTAGCGGATTTTTACGTCTGCTCCAGGTGACTTATAATACAAACTATTTCAGTGCTGGAATGAGATTTAATTTATTAAATTCGTTTGTTTTCTAATTCAACAGCACAAAAAAAAAAAAACGATAATTAACTGTGTGTGTGTGTGTGTGTGTGTTCATTTGGTACAATCGATTATATTCTATCTCGACTAAATGTGTATATAATTAATTAGAGCGTATGTTCTAGGGCGTATAAAGTATAATTATTTAACTGTGGATACGCTGTAGTGACTTGGTTTTTATTTTATTTATTTTTTTTTTTTTTATATATAACGGAAGATAAGATATTTTTAAAACACAAATCTCTATAGATTAAACAACTATAACGTGCAGAGGTGCGGAGTATAAATCCTACTTGTAATGTTAAAACATAAAACATTCGTTAACAATACTCATCTGCATCGGAGCTCTTATAAAAATATATTGAATTTGGTATTCAGTGGCATTTTCCAATTTCGTTATTATTAAAAGCACATTTTCTATCATAATTTCACGCGTTCTATGGAATAAAAAATAATGAATTAAATTTTAATAGGAGGTAATGAGGCAACGAGCCAAAATTTGTCAATCACGTTATTGAACAACGAATTTTATATTATAAATGTTTATTTAACAAATTTAAAAATTTTTGGGTACTATGTTATAATCAAAAAAAAAAATAAAAATCAAATTTTCTAGATTTAGCGGCCAGCATATTATCAATAACTTAATTAGAACGATATAGTTTTCGTCCATAAATTAATTAACGGTAACTTATCATACCCAGAGTTCTTAATGAAGATAAACTTTAAAATTCCAACTTACAATTCAAGAAATAACTATCCTTTTTTAATACCACAATGTTCAACAAATATATATATTAAAACATAGTCCGGAGTATCGCCTTTTAGATTCTTGTAACAATGTACCTAACTTTGATTTTTCTTTTGATTCAAAACTAAAGTTAAAAAATATAATAATGAATATGAATTAACTTACATGTATCTATTGTATATGTATGTATGATATATATTTTGTATTTACTTGTTTGATTTTGTTTATTTTCTCTCTCTCTCACTCTCTCTGCATAACTTTAATAGTATATTTTGGTTTATGTTGTACAATAATTTGTAAAAATATAATAACTGTACTCATTACCCCTTCGGGGTGTTAAGAACTTTTAAATAAAAAATTAATATTTGTTATAATACTCTAGACCCATGTAGTTTTATACATATTATATATTTACATAATTTTTAATTTAATTATACAATATATAATATTTTTTCATAATTAATGGCACATACATTTTATAGATTATAAATACTCATTTTTTTTATCAACAAATATTCTGAAACATTATTTACTGGCTAAGTAATTAAATATAATATACTAAGGAATACACAAAAAAGCTTACGGGTGATCACTGTAGGTAATTGAATACGTGTTATTTTTTGCCCATTATAAAAATAATAATAAAACGACGAACAGCGCGCTTTTTACTCGACCAAATAAAAAAGCTATTGTCGTCGCCTTGTGTGAAGAAAGGTGTGCCAAGAATGCTTAAAACCTATTTTGATGATATTAAATACGGCGGCGCGGTGTGGGGCCTTGCAGGTTAATAGGTGTTTTGTTGATGTTTAGGTCCCCTAGTATTTTAACAAATTTTTATAAATAATAAATAAAGCAAGACGTATTGCATATATCCAACGTTTTACGGACATATCGATTACAATATTATTACCGTTATATAAATTAATACACAAAATGTGTAACAAAATCCAAGAAAATGCAACAAAGTATTGTGTAGTAGTAATATTATGTAATTTTTCTTTTCACTATTAGTATTATTAATATTTGTTATAAATTATAATATTATTATCATTCCGAGTAGGTAACTTAATGTATGTTTTAATTACAATATGTATTTGAATCGTTCACTATATGCACCACTAAAACGTCACGACTATATTAATTTTTTTTTTTTTTTTAAAAAACGTTTTTCATATGATTTCAAAGTTTGGAATTATTTAAATTCGACACCACAATAATTGCACTTTATTGTTCTCGTTTTTATCCTTAAACGTATTCTGTGCGCGGCGATACCTATTCGTTTTTTAAACAAAATATCAAGTGGACTACAAACTACAAAACACAACAGTTGTGGTTTAGTCGCAGCAGCGACGAGTAGACAGTTATGTTCTGCGGACACTGGAATATTATGATGATTTTCGTCGTCCAAGTGTTAGTTGTATAATTAGGTGGAATTGTTTTGTTAAGTACACTCGTTGCTGTTATTCAAACGATTTTCGCTCTACGAACAATAAACATATTTCAATATTTCAAAAGCGCAGGGGATAGGCGGCCTAATGTTTAGGAATGCGGGGAAAAAAATGGAAATGGAATGTTTCAACCGCTGTATTTTTTATTTATTTGTAATTTTTTTCAGTACCAACTGCTACAAACTAATTTTGAAAAATAAATAAATAAAACCGTCGTTGTCAAACTCACCAATTGCGCCAATTTCAATATTCCCGGTAAAGTCGTGAAATATTTGTAATTGATTTCCACCCAAGCGAAAACGTTGTTTCCGTTGTCCACTCCTGGTTTTCCCGCTTTTGGATCCGCGTTTTGAACTGTGACCACGGTTTCCGTCATTTTAATATTAATTGTGTTTCGGTTGACAACAACGTAAAAATTTTTTTTCGTAAATATATAAGAAAAACAACAACGGAAAAACTACACTTAAAAAATAATAATAATAATAATATTATTGTATGTACGTAAACATTAAACGCGACTAAACGAACGATAAACCCGGGGCGACGACACACTCGTGTGTTGACTGGAATATTGAAGAACTACTATTCAACGGCAGTTTCCCGCGGAACTCTGTCTGTGGCACTCGTCGCACGGCATCAGTTTGGAGAGGGAGGGCAGCCGTCGCGCCGCGTACAACCGAGGAGAATAATGGAAAAAATAATGATTTCCAGAGCCGCGCCGTTGGGGGCTTTGGGGGCAAGCATGGTTTAAATGGACGCCAATAATAGTTTTTTATAATATTTTAAACTATACATAAATTTAAAAAAAACCATTAGCTTCTTCGCTTCGTTCAGAATTTAGAAAAAAAAAAAAAAAAAAAAAAAAATGAGAAAGTTATTTTTTGGACCATTACAGATTATTTCTGAACAAATTTCCAATTTGTAATAACAATAGTAATCGACCACCTTGTATAATTATTTAGCTTTATAATAATATGTTATATAAAAATTGTATTACATAATATTATGTTAAATTTGTGATTTTTATTAATATTTTCAATTATTTTGTACCTAACTATTTTGTTTGATAATAAATTACTATAATTGCAAACATCATTAATTTTTTGAAAAAATCAATGTTCAAAATACCTATACGTTGTATAAAAAAAAATCTTCAATTAAATGGGAATGAAATACATAATAATAATAATAAATAAAATAGAGGGCGAATACTTTTAATTTTGCCCTGGGCGCCAAATCTTAACGGCACGGCTCTGATGATTACCATATTGATTGTTTCTCGTGTATAATAATATGTTTCTTCGGTGGAATTTATTTATATTATTTATTAATTTATTAATTTATTGAATTTTAAAGAAAAATCGTTTTTTTTTTTTTTTACAATAAGACAGTAATTATAATGAGCGGAGCTTCAGCAGTTTATTCAAGACAATTTCACTTAAAAATTATAAAGATTGTTATGAAAAAAAAAATTTGGACGAGAAAAAAGTTACGATAAAATTTCCAAAATTTTTTTTAAAACATTTTCTAAATTTTCTTGCGCCAAAATATTTCTCATATAATTGTGTATCTATATTTAAATTATCATTTAGATTCAATTAGATAAAGTTAGTTACCGAGTCTTTTTGTGTTTAATTTTGGGTAGTTTTTCCCAAATTCCGAGAAAACTACTGAGAATATCGAAAAATAACCTCTAAAAAGTACAATCTAGAGGCGAATAGTGATACAAAAAGTTTCAGTTCCAAACTTTTAGATTAATATTTCTATACAAAGAAATTATTACATAAAAAATAAAAATCATAGTAAACACACTAGGTTCTTCGCTTCACTCAGAATCTAAAATATTTGAACTGTAAGTTTCTAAATAAAATAAAAAATGTTAATATTTTTCTTAAATCACGGCACATTGAAATAAATAATGATAGAATTTTTGTAAATCACACTCAGATGGTACTTTAAAGAAGTAATTTTTCCAATTTCTCTATAAACATGACGTACACACTTAAGTTATAATACAATTCGATTTCAATTTCATTAAATTTACTTTTTAGAATACACGTGTTCAATATTAAAAAATTTATGATAAGGAATTTATTAACTCAATATGTTTTACATTTTTCGTAAAATGATTAAATGTTAAAAACTATATTTTTTTTTCAAAAATGTATTCACAATGTTTTCTAAAAACAATATAAATGTTACAGCCGAATAATTTGTCAGCCTAAAATATATTATTTAAAATAGAAATAAAAATAAAAAATTAGGCATATAATTGCATACAGCGTACATATTATTCATTATCTAAATAAATAGAAAGCTATCGCGGATGTTTTTGAAAAGTAAACAAATAAATTACAAGAATTTTATGATAATAATTCTGTTATACCATCCACATGAAGTACAATACCTAAGTATTTATACTGCATTCGGTTCATAAATTAAATTAAATATTTTATAACCAGCTTTATTTTTATACAAATAAAAAAATCATAATGAAAATGCGCAAGTTTTATTTTATACTTCTATTATTATAATTTGTTTTTACAGTTTTTATTAAATTCACGTTATGCCATTGCGCATTCAGTGTTAAATTAAATGATTCATCATTCGGTTTATTATGTATACTTAAAAAATTTCATTAATATAAAAAGAACTGTTTTTTTTTTTTTTTTTTTTTTGTCTTGACGACTAAACCCGGCGAAGACTGTTTCTTATGACAAATAATAGTATATTTTTCAATACATGAACTGCTGCTTTTAATTCATTCATTTGTTATGTTTGACATTAAAGCGTCCACCTACTTAAAATCCTACGTTCTATCTTAAGTTGATATCCTAGATGATTAAATAAGTACTCTATGAAATAAAAATATTTATATATATATATAGGTTAACAAGTGTAATTTACTGATATAAATCTAGCTAATATGCAAAGTGTTTGAGTATGATATGAAAAATATAATATAACTTTTGTTCTTCTAATAACTTTAAACTTTTAAAAAAATATATAACTAATGCAATGCATTACATCAATAACATGCACATTTTTTGCTTTTTTTTTTTAGGATTCAAATTTGAAAATCTGAAAATGTATGCTACAGTTTTAGAAAAATTCAAAATAGCCAATTTTTCGAACCCGAATTTTAGAAAAATATTTTGGTGCTTAATCCTCCCATAGAGGTTTTTTTTTCATTTAGACTTTGTACGACAATTAGGCATAACGAGAAACATAAAGGGAATAATATAATATAATTATTAATTATTATATATGTATAATTATTATTTTAAAAAAGAAAAGGAAGAATTTGGAAATTTAAAATTTGTTTTATCGAACATCTCAAAATATTATTCAGTAGACTATTAGGATATTTTTATAGGTGAAAATGTCTCCCCAACCCAAAAAAAGAAGACTTAATGGTCTATAAAACACAAAATGCGCTCTGCAATTAAAAAAAGGTTATTAATTAGTTTAAACTTATTTGTATATAATATAATTATACACTTTAGCCAATGACGTATTTTATATAAATTAATCATGTATATGTGATCCCGAATCGGGTAGTTTTAAAGTGACCTAAAAGTTTCATAACACAATTTCAAAATATAAGAAGTTTCATCTACTCGGTACTTTAAGGACATTTTTTCTAAAAACTTTTAGCTAAAAATAAATGAAAAATTGAGTGAAAACAGTTATTTATATATTTCAGTAAAGTACCTATGTAGATTTTTTGTTTATTACATCAGAGTAAGTAATAAGTAATGTTACGATTTCCCAAATTAATAATATTGTTAAACAAATAATTTTGACTTTTATTTTAAATTTGGAACTTTAAAAACTTAGGAATAAACTAGCTTAAATATTTTATAAAAAAAAAGTACCAATTAAATATATTTTAGATTCTGAACGAAGTGTTTTTACTATGATGTTTATTTATTTATATTTTTCTTTTTTTTTTCTCTGAACACTTTTTTGTATGGATCTACTCGTCCAAAAATCTCGAACAACAATTTTTTGAAATCGGATTTTCTTCTAGTTGATATACTTTAAAGAGATAATTTTTTGCGCATTATTTTATAATAATTGTAATAATATAATTGTTGTAATATATTTTTTGCAGTGCATGAAGTACGCTTTAACCGCATCTCCACCTTTTTGATATGCACCAATGTTCAATAATTACCTATACAATATATATTTGGGCGTTTGATCCAATTATAAATGTATATCAAAAATGCACAAAGTGATTGTCAAGTTATAATATTTTTTCGCTAGAAAATCAACTTCCAATAAATTTGTACGGCAGTCAGAAATTTTTTTTTATTTTTTACATCAATTTAAGTTATTGGAAGAGCTAAAAGCTTGTAATACATATATATGATAGTAGTTATAAATAATATTATAATGATAAAGTACAAATTTTTAAATTTTAAAAATAAAAGTACCTATTTTCTTCCTTTCGCTTTATCTCAAATAGTAAATAAATATAATTTTAACGATCTGGACTAATAATATTCTTAATTTGCTGTACTCACACTCTGTATTTACAATATTATAGCTTATATTGAATTTCAAATCCTAATAAAATGATTAATTTGTATTAACATAAATATAATTTTAGCTGTGAACTTTTATAGTGCTTAAAATTAGACCTTCCCTTCCATTAATTTGGCGATTTTCAAAATTAGAATCATTCATATTTATAGTCATGGACCGTTACCCGACATTAAGTCCATTTTAGACAATATGTGAGTCAAACTTACTCACTGTTTTTTTTTTTTTTTTTGTTGTTGTAACCACCACGAAAACTTATTATCTTTCCATCATTTATTTAAAACACGCTTCTAGATTTGTTTTACCGACGATTTCGATATTTTGTTCACTGTCACTACTTCGAAATTTGTGGGACTTCATCGTGGGAGCTTCACATAAATATCTTAAGTCATAAAATCTGACTATTTGGCATCCAGTTCAAAAGGTATACTATATAATGTATAAATATACTTGAATGTTTTTAAATTCTATATTAAGCTTACAAAACTGTCATTTGAAAAAAAAAAATAAAAAATGCCAAGTTTTTATAAAAGTATTGATGATAACTGATCACAATTTAAAGTTTCAAGCGCCGCCGTTACAACCAAATGAGTGTTAACTAAAATCGTTTTTATGATAATAATCTAGTTTATGGTATAAGTATTCTATCGTTTTTACTTGAAAAAACTTACTCACCGTTGTAAAACCAATCTAAAATGTAAATAATGTGTTATTTGTTTTCAGTACCGAACAAATACAGTTCTTCATATTAACCTTGTACACGTTTTATTTACATCATACCTTAATATTTACGTTGCATAGGGTATTTATACCGTAACAACTTTACTGCGTCTTTGATGGATATGTCACATTATACATATGCTTTGACATAACAAAAAAAAAAAAAAATGTATGAGGGAGTTTTCAATTTAATGATCCCATGATATCAAAAACTCTGCCACGTGTTTTTCCTACTACGTCCGAATTTTCACAAAAAATGTTAACTGGATGAATAATAAATACAGTAAATTATTGAAGGACTTGGAGCAACACCAACATTAAGTCCACTTTTTTTTAGGAATCTCACTGTTTTACATATAATATTGTGATCAAGAAATTATCGACAATTTGGTGCAATAACCAGTTAAATCCAATAAATAATATTAGTATTAGTGACAATTTTTTTTTATAATTATAAGAACATATTTTTATTTCAGAGCAAGAAACAAGATAACTTAACTTAAATAATAATTAAAGCTCAGAATCTAAAAGTAATAATGATTTACCATATAAATCAATTACCGTCAGTCATATTATAAATTATTGAATTATTACTAAAATTACTATAATATAAATACATACATTTAAATATCTATAAATTTATTTTACACCATCTTAAATGATTTAACACTGCGAGTAAAGATAACATGTAACGAGACTTCAAGAAGACAATAATATGGCAATGACCAAAGCCAGATGTCTGTACAATTATTGCATCTATAAGGTGTATTATTTTTATTGTTTTTTTTTTTAAATTCATAATGTTTAAGCTGTTACACAATTTGACAACGTCGAATGAAAAATCGTTCGCACATTTTAAGGTACAAAATATATATTATTTTCGATTCGTTGCCAAACATTCACAATATTGTGTACCTTCCCTACCTAACTACTTATTTTATACTATGTTAGTACGCATTCGTTTTTAATATTATATTATTAATTAGGTAGTATAGATATATAATAATATCATTACACCAATTTTTTCATATTTTTTTAATGTTGTCTGTACAATACAGGGCACCTGTTGTGTATTATAACATCAATAGAATACCTCTCATTGTGTTCTTCAAAATGTTATTCTGTAAAGAAATACTGAATTTTACATGATGGCCATAATGGAAACATATTTTTGTAGAAAATGATATCTATGGCCAACTGTAACGGTCCTATATACAGACATTTTACATAATTAAAAACATTGTGTGTTCGATAATCAAGACACAATATGGTATTTCGATTTTAATTTTAGTGCAAATTACAATTTATATAATATTTAAAATTTTGAAGTCTATATATTCGTTTACATGTTAATTTTGGTACAAATTACGAAAAAAAATTTTCTTCTACCTACAGTTGTAGTACAAATAAAATACCATATTTTTTTAGATTCCGAACGTAGTGAAGAAGCTTATGATTTAACAATGATGTTTATATTTTATTTCTCTTTCTGTAAACACTTTTTCGTATAGAAATACTTGTCCGAAAGTTTCGTTCAGTATCTCTATAGAACCGGAATCACACCCAGATGGTACTTTAAAGAGGTCATTTTTCCAATTTCTCAATACTATTATCAAAAACGTGAAAAAACTGTCGAAAAATTGACGAAAAACGGCAAAATACACAATTACCGAAATTTCCGTAAAACTGAAAATTACTTTTTGACATAACTTCTATAAAACAATGTAGCTAGGGACTTGAAATTTTCACCAACCACTAAAAATAGCTACAAGAATATTTCATCAAAATTTCAAAAATATTTGACAAATTTTGAGTTAAGTACAGCATTTTGAAAATTTCGAAAATTTCTCATTTTTTGTTAGTTTTTATGTAATAAAATATTTTCATTTTTGATATGAAGACTTGAAAATTTAATATAATCTTACTGACATATACAGGGTATATCACGAAGATCTGACATATTTTAATGCAATTCCAGTGTAAAATTGTCAGATCTTCGTGATACACCCTATATGTCTGATTGACCTGAAAAAATCTCGAAAATCGTTAATCAACTTTATTTTTTATACTTGTTTGAAGTTAGAATTTCGACTAAATTCGTTAGTTTTACCTAAAATTACGCACTTTAACGTACATTTATAAGAAAATTGGCCCAACCGATTGATTTGAAATTTGATGCGTAGATAGAGAATTTAATTTCGAATATTTTGGCGCAATATAAAATTTCTTACAGACAAAGAATTAAACATTTTACAAGGGTTTGATTGAAAAAAAATCGGAGAAAGTACGAAATAAATTACCTATTTTATTACATATTTGTTATTAATACACAAAAGGTTGAGAGGTTTTATTGCATCTTTTTAATTATTGTTATTATTATAATTATCGTAATATTAATGTTAATTGTGACAGGTGGTATGTATAATATAATATTTTAATAGTTTAAAATCTTATTTGATTAAATATCCTAATAGCCAATCAGGTATGAACATAGTTTCGA
>JAIPRM010001383.1:0-38621 GCA_025469315.1 Stegophylla sp. TES_Ste_2020
GTGCAACAATAGTTTTCTAACTATTTTATTTTATTTTGAAAATTCAATATTTTCGGTTATTATACTACATACCTACTAATTCACCTACATCGTCAAGTCATGTGTTGCGGCCTAGTGGTAATGGAACCGGCCTAGTGCGCGACAGCACCAGGCTCGATTCCAGCCCGGCACTCCGAATTTTTGCATTTTTTTTTTTTTTTATATTATTAACTTCCTTCGTTCAGAATCGTTTTACTGAAGAAATGATTTATCGTTTCTTTAAAATTTAATACGCCCGTCAAGAGAATACCACCCGTCGTGCGAAGTATGTCCGCTTTTTTTTTTTTAGTTGATTCTCATCGATTCTGTTCATTTTGGATGTGTATTCGTGCACTAAGCAACAATTATAAAATAAAACAAAAGTAATAAAATAATATTTTAAATTTTGTATTTAAACGAAATATCGGGCAATGCGTAATTCATAAGTCTTGTAATTTGTATTCGATATACGTGTTAAAATATGTATTCGACTACTTTTAGAGTAGGGGTGGTATAGATTTTTTCCTGTAGCGCAGTGGTTCCTGACCTCATGTATTATATTTTGTAGAATTTGTTTAGATTTATAGATTGTCTCTTTTTGTAGATTTTCAAAAATCTTGCGCTCCCATAGACGAAAAAAAGTGTATCATATTTTTTGTATACTTTGCAAATAAACTATACAATATTCAGAATGACACATTTTTTATTGGTGATAGTAATTATTAAATATAAACAGTAGTAAATAATGTAATAGAATAATCAATTAATGTGAATGATTTTTGTGTAATAAAGGAGGCGTGACCTTCAGGCTGGAAGACACTGCTGTAGCGTCATGCCGGTTTTGTATATAAATGTTTAATGGCTACAAAATGAAAATGTAAAAATTCAATTAAAATCGGTGTTTTTATACTATCAGTTTATGCGCCAGAAATTCAAACATTTTTATTGCAGTGTAATAATACTACTTGTATACCAATGTGTTAAAATAATCATATCTTTGATCATTTATATTTCGATTGAAGGGGAAAAAATATATTCTTAATATTTATTTTATGCCGGGATAAAATCTACGATTTCAAAATAGTCACAGATTTAAAACTATTAAAAATTTACTTGGTAAAAATATTTAAAAAGCTGTATGCACAAAGCATTGTTAAATGTTATTCTATCGTATAATATTTAACATTTTTATTAGATTTCATTTATTTAAACTAGTTATTATGTCATATTGTTAGTAATGACTTGGTTCGGACGTTCCGGTTAAATTGGCTTATGTTAATGGGCTTTTTCCAAAATGGAGTTAAAACGATGCGGTGAATGTGACGGTATTGTAATAATGACGGTCGTTTAAAAAACAATTGGGAGAAAAACCGGGAAGACATCGCACCGTGGGTATTCTCCCGTCCTCAGATAAGATACTGATGGATGATGTACAGCGTTTTGGGTAGACCATTATTGCGATTTGCTCACTTTGCCCGTCATCATGTGCTATTATAGTGATGTAACGCTAAAGCACACTATAGAATTAACATGTTCTATTATGCAAAATAAATTCACATAATTTATGGTTACGAACCAACGAGCCTTATTATATCGTATACAATGTATATATATATATATATATATTCATTTGTATAATATTATGGTCTAAGGAACAGGAATTTTCACAATGCATTACATAGTATTCCATTCCTATTGTAGAAATTGATGAGTTTTAACAACTAGTTATTCTTCATATTATAGTATAAAAATACTACATTAGCTAATAATTTGTTTTTATGCTTTTACAGGTGAGGAACACGTTTTGTTTTTTCGGGACGTAGAGAACGAGCTGGCGAAGGTAAAAAATTGTTCTCTTAACGATATTGAAGTTTTATTCGTATTTTAAACCGTATAAAAAAAAAAAAAATCAAATTAATGCGTTACACAGGGTTGAAAATTAGGGGAGGGGCTGTATTTCGATGACAGAGTGAGCTTGTGATATTATCTGTTGTCGAACCGTTTTAGAGACTCGTTTCGTCCCCGTCGACAATAATAATTAGTGACTATAACATACTTAATATATTATTTTTGTACGTTTAACGCGATGACAATGTCCGTGGGTTGAAATTCACTTCTCAGTCCCATTGTGGTCATTTGTTATTCTCGCGTATTGTACTCCGTAATGTAAATACAAATAAATGAATACCAAACTTCCATTCTCTCATTAGAATTTCAGATAAGCCCCGACACTGTGATATTGGTTAGTTACTGTAGACAGCCTGCACAGTGATTTGTAAAGATTTTATTTTCTTGAATTAAAATGCCATTAAAATCTCAAAAAGCATAATAAATTGACCGCGAATGGGTTTAATTTATGGGAAAAGAAAAATCATTTGGTTTATTGTGAAAAATGATTAATTGTTTCTACACTCGAGTAAAGTTCTTGCTTTTGGTAATACATCATTAAACATCTAATAATAATAACAATAATAATAAAATCATTGAACTACTAACGTGGGCAAGAGGGTTGAGAGTTTTAAAATGTGTTTTAAATTTTATTGGAAAAATTAATGACGTTCTACCATATATTATTATTGACGCTTAAACATCCCGATAATCCTGTTTTGACCACTGAAATGCATTCGAGTTTTGAATTAATTATCAAATGAAATCATGTAAAAATAATTGTATCAATATTATTATAATTAAGCTCGGCGTTATGCATCGAACGCGCCTGTAACAGTCATGGTGTGTCGGTTAATATAATAATATTCCACGCGAACGTATTTTGTTCGTTTTTAAATTATTGATTGATTTGTTGCGTTTAGTAAATGTATGTTGTCGAAGCCGTATAAAGAGTTTGTTTCGAGCATTTGTGTGTGTGTGTGTGTGTTTGTGTGGATGAAAAGCAATGGGTTTATTTGTTGTGCATATTAATTGTTTTTATTAAAGCTTATTATTAATTATTTAACATGACTTCACAAAACACACACTGTTATAGTTTTCGTTTTGTTTGAAATTTAGACACGCCGCACTGACATATTTCAAAAATATTTAAGTAGTAAGTACAAATTCTGATATGGCAATTTTTCAAATGCCCCGTAAATGTTTCGCTTTAAAAACTGTTGAATCTTATTGTTGAACAATTTAAGTACAATAACTTGAATAATTTACAAAATTGTGCCATTAAATAGATCTGTGAGGTCAGACACGGAGAAAAAGCTCCCAATGAACTAGATTATCGACAAAAATCGATATTATAAAACGTGTATTTCAAAATATGTTGTTAAAATTTTAAATCAACTACAAGTTATTGCGAAAGAATTGTATGACTTTTGTCGTCGATATGGAAAAATCCACAATTTTATTTTAGACTCTGAGTGGAGCTAAGAAGCTGAGGTTTTACAATGATGAATGTAATTTTTTTTTTATAAAGACACTTTTTCGTATAGAATACTTGTTCAAAACTTTCTTACAGTTACTTTCTAGATCAGAACTTGCACTCAGGTGGTACTTCAAACTTTTATTAAAATTCTCGATGCTTTTTCCAATAACGAGAAAAACTTGTCGAAAAATTTAGTAAAAATGAAAGAGCATACCGTAAACGAGATTTTCATAAAATCGGTTTTATTTAATTCACTCTGGAAATAATAGGACTAGAAACTTGAAATTTTCACCCATAAACAACAATAGTGTACATATTGAGAAAATTAAAAAAATTGAGAATAAATTTAGCACTTTAGGATTACTTTGTGTTTTGAAAGATTTTATCTAATAAAATTGTGTGCAATGAATTCTTGTTATTATAAAACTTGAAGAATTTCAAAAATCATTTTTTTTTTACATCCCCCTTAAGTTAAAATTTGTATGAAATTTGTCATTTCTATGTAAAATAATTATTATTTCTTAATTAAAAACTTTTAGAATTTAAATAATACTCAATATTTTATATTACCAACGATTTCTCACGTATTTCTCAGTAACTGGTATAATTTTTATAAATTTGGACTCTAAATAATTGTTACAAAAGTTTCCATTTTAGAATTACTGACTGCTTAAATGATGGTTGCTTTAAAATTCAGCACACCCATCAAGAGTATTCTACTCTAGAAGCGGATAATACCCGTGGCACGAATTATATCCCATTTTGTTCAGTTATGTCCTTTTTTATTATTATTTTAATATTTAACTTTTATGTTAATTAAATTAGGGTCACCATATTTAAGAAAATAAAATACAGGACAAAAATATTTTTCATAATATTTTTTAATAAATAAGTACTTATTACATATATATATGTTTTTGAATCGTGACAAAAGTATAATTTTTAAACTACTAATTATAGATTAAATTTAAACACATAAAAAACATTATTTTGAAAAACATAAAATAACATAATGAAATTAAATTGATATTTTTAAAATTTCTTCAAATTCTTTATTTATGCATATTGTATACTTTACTTTCTAAAAAAAACTTGTTGATTCATTTTACGATTATAATTGATCCAATGGTATCCAAAAGATTTCTAGATTCTTACATTATTTTATTCAATAATTTAATTTCAAAAATTTTAAATCATCCGTAAGTCAAAAAACGAAATTAATATGAGACAGACTTGAAATTATAGGACAAAAAGCGTCCTGAGAGAAGTTTGTCAGGACAACAGGACATAGAGCCGAAATAAAGGACAATACTGTATAAAACAGGATGTATGGTCACCCTAAATTAAATGAATATCATATTATCATGTCGTCGTGCGTAGCCAAATTTTATTCAGAACGTATTCTACATTTACTACTACAAATGACCGCTCTGACAGTTTGTGCGAGAACAGCATACCGATGCAACTCATGAGGATTACTGTTTGATTTTGATTTCATATTTGATTAATAACGCAATAAAGCTCAAATATCACTCGAACAGTTGCTATTAATTATATCGTAATGGAAAATATTGCCAATTCTGTAATTTTATGTTGATCTTGCGTAATATGAATTAAGTGGTTTAATCAGTGCATACGAATGTATTTAAGCGGACAGGATTGTTTACGCATTGAGTCCAATAATCACTATGAGGAAGTCACTGAGGTACATATTTTTTTTTTTTGATTAATAACCAACTGCAGATATTATGTCACTTCGCCTATTAATAATACGATAATATTATAGAAATGCATAATGATATTGTGTGATATAGAGCATTGGTTTGCGTTTTTTGATATTATTTTTTTAATATTTTTGAATACAACTAAAATTTTTAAATCATATATTCTGCCTTTATAATGTAACCCTTGTATTTTTGGAAATTTTTTTCACATTTTCAAGAACATTTTAGTGGGAAATCAAAATTAAATTACAATTTTGTTTCATAACCACGACCTGAGATCTTGATGGTGCAAATTTTATTAACATAAAATATTTAACGACTAACATTGATTGACAATTTAAACGCCATTTTTTTTTTTCTATGTGAGACTAGAAACTTCAAATTATCACCTATTATAAACAATAGTTGAGTTGAATTAATTATTTTTCGGATAAATTTGAAATGTTGAAAATATTGGGAGTTCCTTGTTTTTCGGTATTATATAAAAAAAAAAAAAAAAATAGTGAAATTTAAAATGTTTGAAACTATGATCAGAAAATTTGATGAATTTTCTATCTTAATAGTACAGCCAAGTATGCCACGCGTTCTCTTTTTAAAATGTTAATTTTGATTGGAATATTATAATTTATATTAGTGGTTTTTAATGGAATTTTTAAGTTTACTTGATGCATTAATGTATATTTTTAGGTGCTTTATTTTATTAAAGGAGTTCTAGTACATAAATGCATTACAATTAATATTGTTTTAAATCGTTCGTGGCTAACGTTAAAAACAAATAATTTTTTTTATTACTACATACGTTGCGCAACTTTTTGCTCAAACAATGATTCAAATTCAGTTTTATTTTAATAATTTTCAATGAATATTATTATATTAATCCGGTGACATATTAAGAAGAACGTGGTCAGTGACTTCTTTTGACGAGCGTTCAGTTTACAGTGTGGGTGTCCCAAGACCTGTTGAGAATTCCGAAAAATTACCTCGTGAACTAAATTATCTATCAGAAAAATAATTTACCCGAACTATGCTCATTTATTTTTTCCGAAAAAAATCATAAATATAAATCATAGGATAACAATATTATCATAGCTTCTCGACTCCATTTAGAATCGAATAAAATAATTCAGGATATACGCAGTTATTATGACGTTTAATCGGATCTCACTCAGAGTTAACGAGAAACGTCCAATTACGTAGGAATGGAAAACCTCCCCTCAAAAATATTTTACTGGCCACGCAACCGATCATGTAACAACTTCGGACTAGAATTGACGTGCGATTGTCGTTCACACCAGCGGTCGGAAACACCCGCGGGAATTCTCCGGAAGGGGATAGGGAAGGGCACCAGAGACAATAATGTTTTATTGCGGTCCTTGGACCCGACCCAATGCGCGAAAAACCGATTGTCGCCATTCATTATTCGTTTTACACGCGACCACGGTGCACTTGCCTTCCCCCACAGGGCTTTTTCCTGTACGCGCACGCGGTGTTCACAAATCTAACTTCGCCGCCGGTCCATACACACGCACACTCGAGTTAAGTACTGTACGTTTTCATCTCCCCCCCCCCGCCCTACACGTCTGCACCCCCCGGTCGCAACCGTCGCCTGACCATTGTAAATCTCTCCGGATGAAATCAGATCTGCGTGTGCGGAAATGTATAGAGACGTATATACATATATTTTTGTCTTTTTTTTTTACACTATGACACCGCAGATGAGATTAAAACCATATGGTGCATTTCCCGTTTAAACCATGCATTTGTCGAAAATTCTAAACAAACGATAACCCACTCTCAGATCAGTGTTACCACTGATAGGGATGTACTTTTATGATAAAATTGTGTTTTTAACTGCGCATCACTGGATTTTATTATTTGTTATTCTAAATTTAGTAACTCTTCTCAGTTCCCTTCCCCAGGCCCATGTCATGTCAACAACTATAGCCAAATATATTGTATGTCGTACAGTAATTAAACTCCTCGCAAACACGTTCCTAGAGGGGGGTGAAGGGTATAGTCGCCCCTCCCATAGAAATTTCTAAACATTAAAATTATACCCTTTGTTAATAAAATATATAATTTATTTATAAATCATAATAATGATAGAATCTGAGCTGAAAATAAACGATCGTTCGGAAAAATAATTATTATTTCCTTAACTGCTCTTGATCTGTTAGCAAATAGCTTGAAAATTAGTCGATCATTTAAAAAACTTCAAAAACAAGAAGTGTTTTCCAAACGTCCAAACTGCTTTTGGCTTTTTTACAAAGAACCTGAAAACTAGTATGCCGTTTTGAGAAAAAAAAATGTATTTATTCCAAATGTGTTAGATATATATCTATAACCATGATAGGTACTGGCTTCAATAACGTGCAAAACGGATACTATGAACTATTGATATACCATACAATTTTATTATATTTGTATGTATGTGATAATAATTTTTTATATGAACTTATTTATAATGACCATTGGGAAACAAAGCTGAGGATGTCAACTGAAAAAACTTCCCCCAAATTTTTTTATAATATTCACGTCTCGGTTTTATTATATAGTCTCTCATTATATAGAAATTTATTTAAAATCCGTCTGAAATTTGATAGAAACGCTTTTGGCAATTAGGATAAAAATTAGAGTAATTAACTGAATAACGTGTTCACTTGTTTATTCAGTTTAGCATAATTTTATAAAAGAAACATTTTTTTCTAAATAATTTTGACAGTATATTTAGGGTTTTTCAATTCCGTTGGGTTGGTTGAGGTTGTGAAAATATTCCTTTAGACGAAACGGGAATTTGCCACCCATGATTATCAATCAAATTCTTCGCACAAAAAAAAAAATTTAGAGAAGAAAACCAGATATACTTCGCGCTAAGGGTAATCTTGACTCCTCGGGTCAAACACTCTTGGTGGGTGTGTAGAAGTTTAAAGAAACAAGAAAATCATTTCTTCAATAATACGATTCTGATTCGTATATTATAAAGAACAATAACCCGTGGTGCGATGTATGTCCGGCTTTTTTGTCTATATTTTACTTATCATTGTTTTATTTTACTTAACTTTACCTTACTTTACTCTACTTTACTTCACTAAACTTCACTTCATTTTATTTTACTTTACTTATCGTTGTTTTACTTTACTTTTATTCACTTTTTTTTTTTATCAAATAAACAAAAAAAAAAAAGGAAAAAAAAGTGTTGGACATTTTTTTTTTCATATTTTCAATATTTTTTTTACGCCAAAAAATTTCTCAAATTATTCTTTATGTATGTTTAAATTTTCATAAAGTTTTGATTAAAAAATAACAGTTTCCGTGTTTTTTGGAAAATGTTGGATAGTTTTTTTCAAAATTTTAAGAAAATAATTGAGAATTTCAAAAAATGATCTGTTTAAGGTTCCATCTAGAAGCAAATCCGGTTTTAAAATGTTGCTGGTCGAGACTCTTGGACAAGTATTTCCATACGAAAAAATGTTCACAGAAATAAAATAAAAAAAATAGGTATCCAATTTTTTTTTTGCATTTTCAAAATTTTCTCACGCCAAAATAATTTATCATATTATTGTTCATTGTCTATCTATGTTTAAATTTTCATATAGTTTGGATCAAAAAAATGGTGAAAAAATTCTGTATCTTCTTTGTAAAATTTTGGGCAGTTTTTTCTAAAAGGAAATTGAGAGTTTGAAAATGTTGAAAAATGACATCTTTAAAGTACCATCTAGAAGTGAGTCCGGTTTCAAAAAGATGCTGTTCGAGACTTTTGGACACGTATTTTCGTGTGACAAAAATGTTTACAGAAAAAAAAATATATATATACATCATTGTAAAAACACTAGTTCCTTCCTTTTGCTCAGAATCTAAAATCTCGTAATTATTAAATGTTATTCAAAGAAAAAATCCATTGCAACAAAATGTAATTACATTTTAATCTACTCTGTAGATATTTATTTATATTGCTAAAACAATGGTTTCTAGTACTGATTAATAAAGGCATACTAAAAGGAATCCCCAACAATGGTTTTTTCAACGACCTCTAAAATGATACTTTCCTGAACATGCTCGTTACTGAATTATTTCATTTGTTCCATACATCAAAGACTGACAAAAGCCTGCAGACAGATTTCAATCGTCGGGTGACATATTCAAAAACTTGGCGAGTGTGTTGAAAAACAAAATAATAATAATAATTCATTTCTTCAATAAAACTATTCCGAGAAAAGTTTCAATTTAATATACAGAAAAATAATCTTCTGTTTAATATGTTGACCCTTAAATTTTTCTTAGTGCTCGAAAAAAAAAAAAAAAAAAAAACTGTCCTAACTAAAAACTAAAAAATTGTCGTAAGCAAATGTAAGTACAGGTATATGAAAATTTAGTTTACCGTTTTAACGCAAATTTTCGGTAGTTTTACCTTATGTTTGTTAAAACTATCATGAATTCCCAAAAATCGTTTACCTCTTGGAAGTACTATGCGAATAAATTTATCTACCGGAAACCATTAGTTAAAATTGTTTTAATTCCAGATGTATGTTCGAATACTACCAATATCAAAAATGACTACTGCTATGCGCTCCGCTCTAAATGGACAATAAGAACTTAAATAGCGTTGCGTTACTTTTTACCTTGTACTAGCCCGTTTATAATTTATAAAACGGCTAAAAAATATTTCAAGAAAATTTTTACACACTTCAAATTTCGAGTACCGTCTGCGTGTAGTAGAAATAAATGCATTGAGAATTGTTTGTTTCGTAATAGGTAGTAAAAATCAATGACGTCTGAATAAAATTGATTCATTAAAATACAGGTCATAACCACATCGAAAATAATTTCTAAAACTGCATATAACGAATACTTGTATATACTTTTCAAAGAATTTTCTTTCAATTTTCAGTGGACTTTGTTGCGTTTTGTAGTTTGATGTATTTTAAATGAGTTTCGTTTTTAAGAAAAACTATTAACAATCTGTTCAATAAATTATGAATACATATATATATATTATATACAAATACATTTTCTTCTTAGAATAGCTTTCCATATAAACGTCTACCGTCTACATAATAAAGCGAGTGGCGGACGATCGTCATAAGACCAACTTACTCGAGATTAATCGTAACACTAGATACGAGTCGTAGATAAAGTTGTAATCGTACGCAATAATATAATCAGCCGAAACTAGTAGTTACAAGTTTCATAACTAAGTTTCATACTCGATTATTATAATTCACACACGTCTATAGTAGAGCTGCCACTTGTTTGAGATTAAAAATTATGACATTTAATTTTAGGAACCCCTCCAACTATTTGAACCTTGTATCCAAACGCACAACTATTTGGTGGCTTGGGAGACTTATCTCTCTTCCATAATGAAATTCAATGAAAGTCCTCTTAGACTTTTATAAATTGTATAAGGTTGATTCCATTAGGGATGGCTAAATCAAAAAATTTATATTTTCATCCCGATATTTTTATAAAGTAGGTAGTTTATGGATACATTTATAAAATATAGAACAAAATTATTCCTACAAACATAATGATGGATCATTGACGTAAATAGCACAATTTCGAAAATCTGCTTTATGATACTAGAATATAAACAGTTAGGCCTAATCACAGATATATTAACATGCATTTTTATATATCTGTGGGCTTGATTAACACAGCAGCAGATGCTGTTCCAAAAAAAAAAAAAAAAAAAAAAATTGAAACAAATAATAATAATAATCAATATAAATATTTCAATTATACTTTTTTGAATTAAAAATTGATATTGTTAATTAAAAACAACTACGGCTACCTGAATACATATTTCAAAATACGGGACTTGTTACATGAAACCGGCATTACTTTATGTCCCATCTGAGACTACAGACTCAAAACCGGTAGTTTCCCGGATAAATCAGGAAAAATGACAACCCTAGTATATATGAATACATTTTCATATTTTAACGTTTATTATTTTCATACTTCTCTGAAACTTGAAATAACGATTTTAATGTAAGCAGTACCAATAAACGAGGAAATAAAAGTGATTGGAAATAAATAAATAAATAAAAAGCCGAACATACTACACACCACGGGTATTATTCGCTCCTCAGGTCAGATACTCTTGGTGAGTGTGTAGAATTTTATTGAAACGATAAATCATGTCTTCAATAATACGATTCTGAACGAAGAAAGTTAATAATATAAAGAAAAATAATAGTCGTCATTTTCAACATACCCATCAAGAGTATGTAACCCTAAGTACGAAGAATGCGTGTGGTGCGAAGTATGTCCGGCTTTCTTGTCCTTACTTTGGTTTACTTTATTTTACTTTACTTCACTTTATATTTCATACAGTTTAATGGTTTTCTAACAAAAATATACCTTAAAAACGCCTTAAAAAGTTAAATTTGGCAATAAAAGCAAAACAACACAAAATATAAATCACATTAAAATAATTAGTTAATTAGTTAATAATAATTCAAAACTCAGTTCCTATATTTACAGGCATACGTTTTGGGATCCCAGAAAAAAATATGACATTTCACAAAATCCGAGCCCTGCTTAAAATTTCAGTAATAATTTTACCGTTCTTATTATTATCGAAAAATTGTACAATATGAAAATGATTGGTTATGTTAAATGAGTGTCTGTACAAAAAAATAATCTGCCGAGATGAGGAATTAACAATATAATATTATTTAAAAAGAGACTGAGTACCGATTATCAAAATCATAAATGATTGTGTAACCCATTTCCGTTTAATCACATCGTATTGTTTTTTAAGAATAAAATATTTTGATCAGTTAGCAAAATGCGTGATTAACAGTTCTTAGCGGTTAGTAATTTCAAAATTCACGTTTCACGAGAAAAATATGTCGATTAAACTATATGTCGAGTATAACTGCGTATTAGGAATTCGAAATAATGTCCTTTTTAATACCCCCCCTCCCCGCGCGGTTAACGTGATCGTTGCTCAATCCGAAGTCGTACGCGAGTTCGAACCCCAATTTGAGGTTGGAGTTTCGCGGCTATTGTTTCGTCGCGTTATACCGCCGCGTAACCTTTGAAAATGACACGGTCGTTGGCCATAAAAAAATAAAAAAACACAATATCGATTACAAAAGCGTACGCGATATTTTTCTGGTATACAGTAAGTGAACAACACAATATTGTTCGAACGGGCGCGCGTTATGTGTCTAGGTCGATAATAATAATAATAATAATAATGTTATTACATGGGAGTTCAGTGCGCCGAAATGGTGTGGGTAGAGTAGGTTTAGTGATGTAAGAGTGGAAAAAACCACATATTCGCCTGGAATTCTAATGGATTTATTTAAATAACTTTGTACGAGTGCAGCAACGGTAGCAGCAGGTTGAGAAGAGGCTGAAAAAGCATTAGGCGAGCGCGCGTTCCCCTTTGGGAAATGACGATAATAATAATAATAATAATAATAATAATAAAACGCAGTTTTTGGTCGTCGCCGAATTCGTAAACCGGAACTGATTAGAATAAAATACGACTGGAGGGGGGAAGACCATCTATTTTCTCGATACCGCGGGCGAATACGCGCTCTTTTTCATTTTTATTATTTTTTTTTTTTTTTCGTCAGTAACACACGTGCGCTCGCAATTAAATGCTATGCGTTTATGTGACGACGAGGACGTGATTAAATCGGGGTAAAGGACGAATCGGGGTTTTTTTTATTTTTTATTTTGCGCAGTATTTGAAGTGCTCGCGATCACTCCGACCGCGGGTCTATTCTGAGTGCGAACGAGCTACATTGAATGGAATAACACCGCGACAGGTACGCGCTCACACTACTACTATTCAGCAACTCCGACGACGAGCAAAAAAAAAAAATAAATAAATAAATAAAAAGAACGAAATAGATATAATTCCCGGATAGTTGAATGGAAGTGTAAAAGCGTTCTCCTTTCTCTTCCGACATCACCTTCGGGAGTTCTAACACAACGCATTGTGTATCATCGTGTAATTATTTACTCTCTCTCTCTCTCTCTCTCCCTCTTTCTTTTTTTTTTTTCGTTTTAACAAAATCGATAAACGAAAAAACGTGTGGCTGAACCGAAAACGACTGTGATGAAATAAAGTAAAAATATTATTATAATTATCATTTTTTTTTTTTTTTTTTTTTTTGAGTTGAAGCCGTCGTCGCGGTTTTAAAATTGTCATTCGTTGTTGATAAATTTCATCGAGGGAATTGAAAACGGTTTGTTTTTCACATGTGTTTTTGGTTCAAAAAAATAATTTTGTCGAATAATAATAAGGGTAGTCTGATTTAAAGTTTGTATGTCAATTGAGCCAAAAATTGGCAGGTAAAAAAAAAAAAAATTAAGTGACAAAGAAAGGTTATATATTTTTTGTGCCGGAACATTTAGTGTCGTTTAAAAATGTATAAATCAATTGCACCGGTATAATTTTACTCGTATATTATTGTCATCAAAATTATATACTTAAAAGTTGTAAACGTTGTAAAGATATACCTGATGACTATCAACAGTTTCTGCTCGTTTTTTGGCAAAAAAAAGCAACGAAAAAGAAAGTAATTTTGCTTCACACTATAGTAGTAACATTAAACGTCACTCCACTCCACAACTCCCCTCGCTCGCTTCGCCAGCTGGTGTTGCTCCTCTCGCGCTTTGCACTCGCTTCAAATTTATACCAACCTTCGGCTTTCTGTGCAACGTGGGGATATTTCGTTTTGATAATCTGTAATCGTCGATAAGCTATGAAAATACCTTGTAGAGTACTGCTTACTGGGTAATAATTTTGATACATGGTTCAAAAATGTTAAACGTTTAAATCTAGACGAAAGGAGTACAAATATTGTTGGGCGAAAAGAAGGCCGTCCATTTGGAAACAACAGCGAAACACATGTATTACATTTTAAGTAATCCTAAATTCGCTGGTGCAAAAGATGTATACATTTCATGTAGTCACAAAAAATCGCTGCAATTGATAAACATACGATTTAAATTCATTGAAAATGTTTGAGTCGTTTTTATTCCTTACTACGTTTTTTTGATAATAGACTTTTGATTTTTTGAGGTGTAAATACCAAACAGTAGTAGAAACCGATTCAACTATTTACAGTTAAACTTTTTAAGCGTCAATTTATTCGTATCAAATCAAAATAATACGTAAAATTTTCGATAACATGTTAAAATTTTAAGTTTTTAGTAATATTATTTTTTATGCAACGATCAAATAACTAAAATCTTTATTATCATTAAAGAGCGTGTTTTATCGTATTCACTCAAACTTTCTATAGTTATCCCTTGTTTTTGGTAAAACTGTTGAGAGCTTTAAAAAGTGATCTATTTATTGTACCATGCCATGCTAAAATCGTCCACCAGAAATATATCCTTTTATTTATTAGAAATATGTCAGTTTGGTGACCTAACTTTAGATCATGCATGCAAAATTGAAGTTTATTGAAGTGATAAAAAAAAATATAGTGGGATCCCTAATTCTTCATGGGTGAAGATAGAGGGTGCTTAGGGTGCTTAGCTTCCTAAATCTACTTATAGCCCTCAAGATATCTTATAAATTGCATACGGTTTTTATAGTTAGAGGTGGCTGAATCAAACAAATTAATATTTTAACCTCCCCAATCCCCATAACATATTTTTACTCCGAGTCCGCCAATGTAACATATGTTGCTTCATTCTACTTTCTATAGAGGCAGTTTCAGAAAGAACGTTGGCGTTTTTTACTTTAAAATTTAACAAATAACAACCTCTTTGGCGCGTATCTTCAGTATCTCAAATCGACGATATAACATTACAAGAATGGTCGATTTATGAGAGTGAGTCACATAGATCGACCTTGTTTAAAATTTAATTCTGTTTGTAAAACTGTCGAAATCAAAGAGTTATTCCGCGAACACCCCGAACAATAGTAATATTATATATATATATATATATTTGATGTCGTGATCACGTGAACAATTATTATGTGCGACGCGTGTATCGTTGATTTCGACGAAAAATAATTGGCGCTCTTGCAGCCCGATATTATTCCAAAAACACGTGTTTGAGACAATCGATTTTGGAAATACAGTCGACGTCTGCCCGTAGTTTATGTGGCGAATACACGTGCGGCGGCAAATGTTTGGCGCAACTGCGGGTGGAACCGACACGTTTCAGTGTATAATTATTATAATATATAATGCGTGTTCACCGCGGAATTCGTGTCCGTTCGCCGGGGGTTGAAATACAGCGCTTGACTTTCGCACACGGCGATGTATTTAAGATTTTTTTTTGCAGCCCATAGCGGTGGACAGCAGTATTTCTAAAAAAATATAAAATATAACACGAAAAAGATCAATTTTGCAGTAAAGATTTGGAAAAATAACAGAAAAAAAAAAAAAAAATTTGGTGAATTTTAAAGTACACGATTTTCAATGGACGTGTATCTATTGGGACTCGAGTTTTTCGCCGAATATAAATTCCAAAATTTCGATGACATAAGCACAGCCATAAGCGAAGAAATTTTAACATTCAGCCGACAAAATATTTCGTTATTACTGTTATTAGACACGTGTGCACCTACTTGTTTGTTTCAAGTGACTTACAAATACGTTAAATGTTAAAAATGCCTAATTTTGTGTAAAGTTTATATTAATATTACAGTTGAATCTTGAGCATCTAGTTAATTTTTTGAGATCAATTTTCCAAAATATAATATCATTGACGAAAATAAGTTTCTTTAAAAATTCAAATACTATCTTGAATACTTAATTATTTTTCAAAATAATTTATGCCATTTCATTTAAGTATCCCTATACAGATTAATATTGAAATGTTGGTGCATCGCAATGTACCTCGGAGAGACTTAGGGAGATTTGGGGTTGTTGAGACTAACAGTACCTATAGGCATTGGAAATGAAATGCGATTGACTCGAGTGCCCCCACTCGAGCCGAACGACGACGGTCGAAATAATAATTATCGAACAATTGTTCAGACGTGGTGATGGATAAATGACCGCATGAGTGGCTAAATTTGGTCGGAAACGATTTAATGCTATATATATATCGTCGCCGTGGTCAGTGAAACAATTAGAAATGGGAATCAATCGGTGTTGTGTTTCTTTCAAGAATTTTGTTTTGTGATTGAATTTCCAAATTTCATGAGTGCAAAGAGTATAAAAAATTGACAAATTTGGCCACATCAGTTCGTTAAAAATGTTTTATGGTTATATTTTATAAAAGTGTATACGATTGAACAGGTCATGAACATTATTTCTTTCTTATTCGGTGAGTTTTCTTTATCGAGTATAAATTTACTCAATTATATCATAGAAATTCGTCGGTAGAAACATCAGAATTGAATATTCAAAATATCAATATAAATACTTAACACCATATACAAAACATAATATTTATTTCCTGATCACGTCCTATTTCCGGTATCACTGCTTAGAGTTCTATTCATTGTACTAAAAAAATCTCACTACCAAAGCCGTTGTTACAGGAATAACATTTTAATGTTTAAAGTCGGTTTCCCACCATCAGCGATTACGAGCAGCCCCAGAACACACACAATATAATAATACACCAATTCCGTATTAATATTACATGGCGCCCATCGCGGGCGTTTAATTAAAATGAAATAAATATTATATTTTTAATATACCTATTCAATAGCACTTTATACGTTTTCCAAGATATTTCATTTGTTTAAGACTAAACTATGAGCAAAAACCATACAGTAAATAATGTCTATCAGAAAACATGTTAAATAAAATCTTATATGGTTTGGTCACCCTATCCTTGTGCTTTTTAATCACCCATAATATATTTGTTTCATGTTAATGATATTATGAATAGTACACAATGTGTACTAATCATACATAGATATTTTTTGAAATGATCGAGTTAATGAATCTATTCTGTGGTAGATATTCTTAAGAAATTATAAATTTAGTACTTTGATAGTAAAGACGTTTTGTTAGAAATTATTTTTTCTAGAAAAAAAAAAAAAAACATTGGGCCTTTTCTTGATAAGTCATGTACTTATCGTACGCAGTTAATTAAAATACTGGCAATATAAATAAAAATATTCCATTGACCAGGGTTTTGTTTTAATTTCATTAAAAAATAACATGACATACAATCACGTCATAAATCATGTTTCGCGCATGAGAAAAAATTTAAATGACACATTATTTTTTTAATGATGTAAACAACATTATGATCAAACGAGCTGCGAAAATTAGGAAACGAAGGATGTATTTAATTTATCCAGGGTGTGGTGAATTAGGTCTGGGGAGATATGCCTGAATTAAACATTGGTATCAATCATTCGGGACGTTAAAGTGACCCGGCCTAACTACTAAGTAAAAACGGCTTATTTATATTTTCGATTATAAATTTCAAAATTATATTATTTTGATGTTTGGAAAATATTTCATGCATTAACGACTGTATTCATAAGTGTTATTTATTTTGAAACTTTAACATACTATACATATAAAAGGTTTGACGGAAATTCATTCGAAAAAATGACTCAGTAGTAATGAGTTGTGAATAAAATATTTAAATAAATAAATAAATAAAATTATGAAAAAAAAGTTATAAAATAAAATTCCTAACATTTTTTTCACCTTTTCAAAATTGTTTTAAGTCAAAATATTTATACTTCTCATATTATTGTCGATCTATATTTCAATTTCCATAAAGTTTGGATTAAAAAAAGGTAGTTTTCGATTCTTTTTTGTCAAACTTTGTAAAGTTTTTCCTAAATATTGAGAAAACTATTGAGAATTTCTAAAAATACCTCTCAAAGTGTTATCCAGAGGCAAATTGTGATTCGAAAAATTGCTGGTCGAAACTTTTGGACAAGTATTTTTATACAAAAAAGAGTATACAAAAAAAAAAAAAAAAAAAAAAAGTGAACATAAACATAATTGTTAAAACGCTAACTTCTTTGCTCCACTCAGAATCTAAAGCGCAAAAACAGTTTAGATAGATAGTATGAGATGCAGAGACTAGGCGAGTGAAGTTTGTCTCTATAGCTACCCCATCAACAATATCACACTTGATTTCAAATTAATCGATTTCGATTAAATGACGTTCCGAGTGAAAGTCGGACGCCTCTGTACTCGGAAACAGGGATTTTAACTCGGAAACTTGTCGGTTTTCCAAAACGTTATCTCGTTAAACTGCCTCGAGAGGTGTGGCGTGTTCGAAACGCTGTGTGTGTGTGTGTGTGTGTGTGTGTGTGTGTGTGTGTGTGCGCGCGCACGCGCGTGTATATGCATAGAAAAACTTTCACACAATATGTTTGGGTTTTATGGAAAACGAAAACATTTTATCCTGTTCTCGGCATTGAGAATATAAAATATAAGCCGACACAGTCATTTAAATATTACTATGCCGGTTAAATACTTTAGTTCGTCTCGCAGTATTTGCAGTTGCGAAGGAAATTGTATATTCTATGCGTACTTACAACGAGCACAAATGACACCCGATGATTTACATATTTTATAATAAAGGGAAGAATTTGAATATCTCGAATAACTTTTCGATTTGTTCGATGCGAAACGCAAAATATTTAAACGACAATTTTGAACTACGGGATACAGTATCACTTGTTTATCTCGTATTTTACGACGTTTCTGGCGTTGGCACTTTTTAGATCAGTGCAGTTTCTCGGCCGGTGGTTTGTCCACGGACCATTGGGGTTCCCTCGAGTCAGCCTATTCATTAAATTTTATCAAAATATAATACTATTTATTTTCAAAATTATGATTTTAATGTTTAAAATGTATCTATATGTCACCGCGATAATGACCTACATGTTCATTCGCGCGTACGGTTAAAACGAATAGCAACACGAAAGACAACAAGGTTGACCTTAAAATATATAATTATAAAAACGAGACAAATAATTTAGGATGGACTATAAAATAAATATCTAATAAAATAATTTGGTAATTTTAAAGTTTTAGATTATAGTGTTTTTACAATTATATTTATTTTAGATTCTAAATGAATTGAAGGAGATAGTGTTTTTACAATGATATAGCTCAGCCAGTAGTTTGGTTATTTTAGCTCCAAAAGGCAGTGCCAAAAATATTGTTTATAAAGAGGTATTGAGATGAATAAAATTGTCAGTATAAATATTGGTGGATTTTTATAACACCATGATGTATATAATAATGTTACAATGACGTTGTAAAACTTAATTAGTTTTAATAGAGTTCCTAGAAACTTCTATTATTAATAAAACAAGGTAATTTAATGATTAATTGTACAATTTATAGTAATAATAAGAATAATTCTAATAATAGTCATAATAATTATAATAATACATAAAACATTTTTTTCAACTACAGAAAGTAATGATTTTTTGGGTATATTTTATCTCAACATTTTGTCGATTAAAATTGTATTTGTCTTCAAAATATTAAAAAAAGTAATTTTTTGCCGACTTCTGATTGTTACAATACATGAGTAACCTAGGATCAACATATTATCTAAAAGCAGTCTGTCATAAATATATAAACTGATAAAATAAAAGTTATAGTAGGTAACACAAAAAACTGTACACGGGCGAAGCCGGGTTATTCAGCTAGTTTATTATAAAATAAAGCCAGACATTTTTCGCATGGTAGGTATTCTCGCTCCTTCGGTGGTACTTAGTGAATGTGTTAAATTTTGAAGAAATCCTTAATCATTTCTTCAATAAAACGATATCGAGTAGTGCTTTAGTTTACAGAGACAAAACTATTTTACTCAAAAATCATAAAGCTTATTGTACAAAAATGTACTTTTACTCAGACAGTTTTATATCCCACTATTAACTTAGAACAGGAAGAATATTGTATAAGAAAATATTTTCCATATTATTGACTATCAATATTTAAAATGTTGATAAAGTTTGGATTAAAAAAAAAAAAAAAGTTTTAAAGATATTTTTGTCAATTTTGGGTAGTTTTTCTCAAAGTTTGGATAAATCATTGAGAATTTCGAAAACGACTTCCCGAAAGTACCTTCTAGGACAAAATTCAAAAAGTGACTGATCGAAATTTTTAGATTAAGTATTTCTATATAAAAAACGTGTACACTGTACACATAAAGCAAAAAATAAACAACATTGTTAATACATTAGTTTCTTCGGTCCACTCAGAATCTACGTCTTGTGTTTGTAAATTAATATAAATTATTTATTAAACTGATATAATAAACTGAAAAGCAAATTTATATCTTGAATATTTGAAAGAACGAATTGCATTAAATATTGAACAACTTCTGCGTTCTCTAGAAATGTAGTTTAATTTTTTGAATTATTTATAATTTTAAAAGTATTTGCTCCCACTTTTTTCTATGAAAATTCGTATATTAAACCGTTTAAATCCAATGTCTTATATGACGTAAATCTATTTCTATTCATAGTATCACTTATTTTTACATGAGGTTACTTTTTACATAAGTTATATAAGGTTACTCGGTTTTTCATTACTTAAAGTAGATCTCGCGTAAGTTTTTATTGGTCTATAACACGAAAAGGATCATTTAGTTATACAATTTAATGTGTATATGTATTATTCAGTAAGTAATACAATACAATTTGGTTGCAGTTAAACAAGACCGTCTTTGAGTGCAATTTCACATAAATTCTAAGGAATTTCTTAATTTAAATCCATTTGATAGCGTAAAAATAAGGTTTTAAATAAATTTTAGTACACTTTAAATAGTAGCAGTGCTAGGATTTTCAATTAAGTAAGCTCATTTGTGACAAATGATGTAACTGTGAAACCAATTGTCTGTACTATTAATCCATTACATCATCTATTAATTCAGTTATAATTTGTAATAAAATAGGGGTGCTTAGACGTCTTTTATTATACGAGAACATACTATTTTGAGTTCTGGATAATAATAAGCATCATTAAAACTTCCACATTCATTAACATTGTTTATTAACATTTTTTCTATCCAAATGGTTTTCAGTTTGAAAAAATAGTTTTTCCAATGATATAATAATATTATTCACATTTATGTACAATGTAGTGGTTATTAAGTATAATAATGAATAAGCTAGTATTTTTATTAAATAAATAGAAGGGGTTAAATTATGTATAAATAAATTTGTACACATAATATCAGTGTTCGAATTGGAAAAATAGAGGAAGGGGTTTCAATTAATAAGCGTTCGCGTACCCTCAAACTATGTAATTTATATACTATAAAAAAGAATTGGTAAGGGTGCTCTTCAAATTTTATAAAAAATAGCAGGAGGAGCTCTGTTCTCCTGCACATCCCCAAAGTTCGAGCACTGCATAATATTGGTATATAAAAGTTTGTCCTGTAATTTTATTTTATTGATTGCTCCTGCCACTCTACTCACACTATTTTATACCTATATACACCGAACAATAAATCAAAATTAAATTTATAATATTAATGAAATTATAGTGTTTTCAAACTTTTTAATTTTTTTCCTCGTATTCTTATTATTCGCATAATTTAAATAATAACATAAATACAAAATTATATAGTTATTTTTAAAAAAGCAAATTTTTTGTATGAACTAGAAATCTATATCAGAAGTTCTTTTTGCTTCACAATGCATTGTTAACAAATTGATTTCTATTGTTAAGTCTATATATTTAAGATTATAAAAATAAATATTGATAATTAAATATCAGTAATTTAACTTGTGTATCGTTAAAACCGACTTTTCACCGATAACGATAATTGTAAACGAATTAAATTCAACTAACATATTATCTGTAAAATAAATAATTTATTTTATTGATAAATTCAGTATGACAGCAGCAAGGGAAAAAAGGTAAAAGTAAAAATATGTGTTTTTAATGATATAATAATTATATTTTTTGTACTTCAACGAACTAAAATTTTAGTATTGTTTTAATTTAATTGTTATTTTATGAATATAAATTTCACTTTATTCCACGTATTTGCAGATTTCATTATATTTAATTACATTAACTTAGCGAAGACTGCATCCGACTCGCATACCTATGTAGTTTCCTCCGGAAAGGTTAGAGTGCATCGTGCACATATCAGTCTGCAAAAACCAGACAGCTATCTTTTTACTGTATTATTGTATTTTGGAAAATCATAATCATAGATAAACTGTGATATGGGTATTCTTGAAGAAACTGTCTATGAATGGCAATTACATGATTTTTATTGGGAAAAAATTACATTCGGAATCGTCGCCATAAAAATTTGGTCAATGTAGTACATGAAAATGCATAATGAACTTACAAGTTCATCCCGAAAAAACAAACGATAGTTATTAAATTTAGATAAATGTTTTCATTGTAAACTAATTCTCATAATTTGAATTAACTTTCCAAGTAGTAGGTAGCAAAATTTTCACAAAAAGTAATTTTCTTTTTAAATATTGAGCTTAAAATCAAAAATTAGTTACCTAAATTTATTCTTGATTATTCTGAAATTTGCTGATTCTGCTGAAATTAAGCTAAAATTAATTTGTTGGTATATAATTAATTTCTGCCTCTTAAAGGTTATATTCCTAGTTGTTTATCGACTGCTATTATTAATATGAAGAGAAAAACACTCCGTGTATTTCATTTTTTATAGTGTTTGTGCAGTGTACTAAAATGCATTTTTGAAACTTGTATTTGAATAGTATAGACTTGTATTGAATATATAGATATATAATATATATATATAGACGCACGCACACACACACACACACACACACATACAAACCAAACGAAAATATATTTGTTATTACATAAAACTCATTTTTTGTTGAAATGTATTCGTTTTAATTTCACTTGAAAAATGATTTTTTTTTTTGTCAACACTGCATTTTATTGAAGTCTTTTAAAACGGTATTTTTATTTGTACAATGCATTCAATACGTATTTTAATAAAACACAATTTTAAATTGCTACCTACTAAATCAATATTTTTACGGCGCCCTCTCCCTTTTTATTTTCCGTGTCTGATGCACACATGGTTTTCTCCTCATCAATTATTTATTCGAATTCCCAATTCCGAGCTCATCATATTCCTGCGTAAACCACGTAGGGTACAAAACGAACATTTAGGAAATGAACTCGTGTGTCTGTGAGACAGTCAGATCACAGTTGTATGTTATACCTTGTGTATATCTTGTTATTTGAAAGTTTTTAACTAATAAAATTTTAAAATTTTGATAAGTTAATGAGCTGAAATATTAATTCAAATTTACATATATTTTGTGTGATATTCTCAAAAAAAATTCATGAATAGTTGACAACTTTTTTTCGTTATCGTTTGAAATTAGAATTTGTAAGAAACTGGTAACTTTCACGAGTAATAATTATTTATTTTTTTAAGTTTCTCATAAAATCATTTTTTCTTTTTCCAGTAAAAATAAATAAAAAGATTCCTCCCGTGTCTTTTTATCCATCGGCAAATTTTCTTAAAAAGGGCCCCATTAATAATTTTTTACAAATTTTTTAAGTTAAAATGACGGCTAAAATGAATTTATTCAAACATATGGTAGATTTCTTACCGTTATTACTTTATGAAATACTCAATTTATTTTTATTAAAAATGTTATGCAAGCTTCAGGTAACTATATTAAACTTTAATTTTTGTTTCAAAATCGGATATTGCAGTTTTTAAAAATAAAGAATGATACAATTATGTGCACAGTATATTAATAATACAAAGAAAAATAATAGCTGTCATTTCAACATGCCCACCAAGAGTACTAGGGTAATTGAGTATAAAGGAACGAAGAGTACTCATTGTATGAAGTTTATCCGGCTTTTTTATCTATTCTTTGCTTTACTTTACTTTACTTTTTTTCAACTAAAATAAAGAAAGAAATAAAAAGACAATTTTACTAAAAGCAAAAAAAAAAGGTATGACAAAAAAGTGTTGGAAAAAAATGTTGTACATTTTTTTTATTACATTTTCAAAACTTGTTTGCTCCGAAGTATACTTATATTATTGTGTATTCATACATACATTTTCATAAAGTTTGCATTAAAAAAAGATAGTTTCCGAGTCTGCTTATCAAATTTTGGGTAGTTTTTCCCAAATTTTAAGAAAACGACTAATAAATTTAAAAAATGACCTTAAAATACCATCCAGAGGAAAATCAGGTTTCAAAAAGTTGTTAAGTTGAAACATTTGGACAAGTATTTTTATATTATAAAATTTCTTAATTTTATTGTTTTCTTAAAATTGTACATATTTAAAAAAAAACAGAAACAAAACATTATTGTAAAAACACTAGCTTCTTCGCTTCAAACAGAATTGCAAATTAAAAATTTCATTATTTTAGATTCAGAAGGAAACGAAAAAACTAGTGATATTACAATGATGTTTCGTTTTTCTTTTCTTTTTTTTTTTTTTTTTTATTGTAAAACTATACAAAATTTGACAAAAACGTTTTGGAAACAATATTTTTTTAATACAAACTTTATGATTATTTAAATGTAGATAAAAAATAATATGAGAACTATTTTGGTTCAAGAATAATTGAAAATTTCAAAAAAAATTTGGAAATTTTTTCTAACACTTTTTTTTCATCAAAATTGTTTTTCCTGTATTCAGTTATTAGTGAAATTCAAAACCGGCTGAGTAAAAAATAAATTTTTTTTCTCACAATAACAAACTTTATAATTTTTAAGTATTATTGTTTTGAATAATCTGGAGCTTCGCTTAGAATCATCTTATTAAAGAGATAATTTATTTTTTCTTTAAAATTTAATATACCTACTAAGAGCATTCTACGTGTTTTGATTGTTTTGATATTCAAAGCTTTAATTGTTAGAAAACTGACAGTCATTTTTTTGTATAATTAACTGAAACTCACTCAGAATCACTTTATAGTAGATATTAATTTTAATTTATTTAAAATGTTTGGTCTTATTTTCGTTAACTTGACTTTATATTTTATGTATAGAAACGCTCTGTATAATAATTATAAAAATACTCATTATCCACCAAATAGTCAAATTCTACACTTTTTACATTATATTTTATTTTACATTTGTATAGAAAATTTCTCTATAAATATATAAAATATATATATATATTTAATATTAATTTTAGGTTCACTAGAATATGACATGAAATGTAAAAAATGCATAGTATTTTTGCAAAATGAAATGTTTTATAAATTTGAACTATTTTTCATTAATGTCTTCATTTCTTTAACTCTAAAATAAAACAAAACGGATTAATTTGATAAATTTAAAAATATTTAACTTTGATGCTCCCGCTGAATTGGTTAAAGTTTTCCAGTTTTCTTTCAAAATCTAAGAAAATAATTTTATAGTCAAAAATTTTAATCACTCCGTGAATCAAAGCACATCAGATATAATATATTTTTAAAAGAACATTATTTATACTATGTTGTAAAAATATGGCTGTTATTTTTTTCTTATCGTACCTATTATTTTATACTTTGCTCTAATTTTGTACTTAACTTTTTACTATTGGCACCTCATGTATTCAATGATACATTTGAGACATATTTTCGATGGTGGGGATGGGAAATACTCCTATAATTCCAATTTTCGTAGATAATATATTTAATAGCTATTTCAAAGCGTATTAAGTATTCTTAGTTTTGTTATGAATTTGAGAGTGTTTTCGAATTTCACCGTCGTAAGTGCTTATTCAAAGCTATTAATTTGCACTTGTTTTTTCGTATTTGATGACTAAGGATTAATTTAAAATTTTGGTAACTAAGTTATTATTAAATAGTATAAAATCTCTGAAACGTGAACATAGAGAGCATTTTTACTTATTACTCAAATAAGAAGAATCGTCTTCACTAACTTATATTTGCCATTGAATAAATGTAGAAAAGAATTGAATAATGGACTATTCGAGCACAATTTAAAAATATTTTATCCATATATGGATTTTCTAATGGTAGCTAGCAGTGTAAAATATCTTTGATATGTTGAACTATAACTAAATTATTATATTATTATGTTATAGAGATCATCGTCGTGCAATGTCTTCAGAGCAGTTGATAAGTTGTTGAAGTTTAAATTGAATTCCAGAAAATTATGCACTTCCTAAATGCATGAAATTCGCCTATCAAAGCCGATCTAGAAACACGTCAAAAACAAAGCATATAAAGTGTAATTAACAATATTTTGTCTCATATTTTACAATAATTTGTAGAAAGTTTGATGTTTTGCGGTAGGTATCCTGTATGAATGCATTAAGTTCAAGCTGAATATTGCGTTCAGTACAATATTTCTTGATGACTATACAATCAATAATCGTCAAAATTCTAAAACAGTTATTATTCAGACAATATTAAAACACCAACAAAGCTCGTGGCGTACGCAAGATTTTGCAAAGGGTTGGACTAATAGTAAATAAATTATTTACTAATGTCATATATAATTTAAGTTAGATATTTTTAAGGAGGTAATATGTTTAATACTTTGACCTCTTCGTAAAATGTCAAAAAGCAATTGGCGTCTTCCCCCTCCCCTTTTCATAAGTACGCCGCTAATTGAGTCTTATTATATATATATATATATATATATATGTATAACATAGTCATAAAACTAAAAATCATCGTTTTTGTGATGTAAAAGTAAAAACAAAACTAAAATTTTTCGATATTTTCAAATTACTTTGTCCAATATAAGTAACTTTATTTGATAATTTTATCTTATCGGCTGCGTAGCAGTTGATTTTTGTGTACCTGTTTTTTTTTTTTTTTTTTAATCGGTAATGATGAATTGATTACGGGACAATCAATAACATGTACGAGTTGATTCCCTCTGATACTTGTATATCAGGTAATAATTTTTGATTTAACTCTCATTTTTATTGTGAGCAGCCAGATATTTGCCAACTCATAGATGTTCTGTTGAAAGTACTGTCTAAAGCAGTGGTTCTCAACCGGTGTGCCGCGGCACACTGCTGTGCCGTGAAATCGACTAGGTGTGCCGCGAGAAATATCTGATATTTGTCATTATAATATTATAGGTATTACATTTTTGTCAAATGTGTGTACGCATGTTGGCGAGTTTAACGTTTATTCGATTAATAATAATATTTGTTATAATAACTATACTTGTGTTTTTGGTTCATTTTACATATAGTTAAAGTGAAATTTACACAATTGAATTCTCTTCTCTTTTCTCATACCAACGTCCTAGTAGACTATTAACTATTCAAATTATTAACACCAATTGATAAAATTGTGACTTATTAAATGTCACAACCAATTGTGCAGATTAGACGATATAATATGTGTAGGCAAACTCCACAGTGTACAGTTTTAATTCGGATGGGATGTCTTTAGCGATGACTAATGCCTTCATATGTTACCAAAGTAGTTGTTGTCAAGTGCGTGAATGTGCCTTGAAAATGTGTAGCTTATATAATAGTGTGCCGTAAACCAAAAAAGGTTGAGAACCACTGGTCTAAAGCATAATAATTATATTTAATGCAGTAGAAATTTGATAAGTTAAAACTATAAATAATTTTTTTTTATTTTTATAAATCTACTTTCATTTTGAACAAAACGAGTCCGTAATTTATCATTTATTTATGGAACACCATAAATTACTAAAATATTTATAAGTAGAATAGCATTTTGGGAGCGAAAAGGGCACTTGCTCTTAATGGCACCTCCCTCCTAGATCTGGATTTTTTTTCACCTAAATTGACGATTTTTTCTACCATAACCACATGAAACTTTAAATTTTTAATTTGCTTTGGTTTTCAATTAAAAAATTGTTGATGTTGGTTTCGTACTCCATGAAAAAAATGTTAAATGACGCCTGGCGTTAGATTATATTAATGAGTCAGAATAAAAAATTATAATAAAATACGCATTTTTATTGTTTTATATAAATGAGTACTATTTTCTAGTTATAAATTCTATTTTTACACATTAAACAATTATTCATAACTTCAATTGCATTTATTTATAATAGTTTATTACTTTTATTATTATTTATTTTTAAATAATTATATTAAATAATTAATTATCATTTTAGTTTATACAAGTTATTCTAAGCTGTTTGCAAAGAAACATATTTATACTTAAAATCATAAACAATTTCATAAAAATGGTTTAGAATCATTTGATACAGGAACTACCTACTATCATCATTATTGTTTTCAGAACACATCCTAAATAATCAAATGTTAAGTATATTGAGTACATATTTTTCTGAAACTTCATCGGTCTTAAGTATTGATATTATTCATATTCTATAAATATTTTTATTTTTGTCGTTTATACATTCTCACTTTGGTACCTTCAGGCTGTGTAAAGCACAGTACATTTTTGTTATTTGAGTTTTACATTTTGAGTGAAGCGAAGAAGCTAAGTGTTTTTACAATGATATAAATTATTTTTATTTTTTATTTTTTACTTTTTTCTGTTAACACTTTTTTGTATAGAAATACTTGTTTTGATAATTTCGATAGTTACTAGTTTCGATCAGCAACTTTTTGAATATAAATTTGCCTCTAGTAGATACTTATCTATAAATACACTTGATATAACGAAATATAATTATTGTCTTTTAATTTTTTTCATAAATAAAACAACTTAAAGTATAAATGAAAAAAAAAAAATGGTTTTCATATTTTTTTTTTAGATGTGATTTGTTATAGTTTGGCTCATACTTATTTTGATTAAACTTCAGTGCCGAAATTGCACGTTAAGGGTTCAAAATATATTTTACCAGTATTTTGTACAGATTGCAATTTATGTGATTTTCAAAATGTTGATATTTTGAATATTATACAATTATGCTACATAAAATGCGAATAAACTTTATAATAAGCTGGTAATACGACAAGCACGTATTTAAATATATTCAATTGTTAAATACTAAAACTTTATTTCATAAAACTTTTTAAAAATCGCCTGTACAAAACGTCTTTAAAAATGGTTTGTGACACATTCTCTTAAATGTTGGTATGATATTGATCAAGTCACATTCATATATTACGGACTTGATTCCATTTGTATATTACGATTTGTCGTCTTGTCGGAAATAACCAACGTTCCACATTCGTTACGTAATCTCCGTACAACGTCAACAATTATTAGCACCGAACAAATCTTAGATATTACTAAACCGACTTGCAAGGAGTACAAAAGGATATAAGCATTAGTATATTGTATAATCGCATTGAACGCTTTAAATTGTAAAGGAAACGGTGAACCGCACGAACCCTTTCAACAGTTTTAATCGCTTCGCTCAGTAGCGTAGTGAGAGTTTATGCGAGGATGAAAATAATGACATTTGTTCGCACATTTAAAGAGTCAGAAATTCTGACATATGTGGTGGAATAATCGAAATTTCAAATTAATTTTTTTTTTTTTTTTTCAGAATGTTTTTGGTTGATGTATTAACATTGCAAAAGAACGTATAACCATAATTAATTGAAATACATATTTAAAAAAATAAATAAATAAATAAATTCTATTGCGCACATATTTGTTTTTCATGTGACTGGCTGCTATATTTTAGGAACAGTTTTCACTTATTTAACTAAATGCACTTGGTACATTACTATAGATTTTATTTTCAATGATATTCAGTTTGAAAAAATTTTATTTTAATTATTTTATAATATAAAATTAACAAACTCAAATGTCTCAAGGTTGACCGAAAACCGTACTAAACTTGTTGTTCAATGTGAATTTATAAAAAAATATGCTTGCTAAGTTGGAGTTGGCATGTACACGTTTTTGATTTTTAATTTTTGGAAAATCATTAATTTCAATCCCTTACAAAAATGTAATCCCTTTAAATACCTAAGTCTTTTGTATTATTCTTATGAAACTCACATTATACTTTTTATCTTACTAAAATGTGAACCAAAATTTTATTTCTGATACTTTGTAGTTAATTACACGTAGTTATGTGTGTGTGTATGTGCTTGAATTGATTTGCTGGTCGTTAATTTTCGTAAACATAAATTTATACTGGATATTACTGATTCGTCAAGATTTTTTTGTGCTATTAATTTTATTAGTGTTAACTTTAATATACAGTTACTTTTTAATTTTTTTATAATACACAATAAACTCTTGAAATTTTGAAAATTCAATTTGTTTTTTATTTCAATTACCATACTTACTAGATTAAAAATCAAGAAAATTAAAGATTTTAAGTCCTAAAATGTTATTAATTGTCTCAACATATACCATAACTTACATGGATATAATCAGTGTAAGCGTTGTTTAGTCTTGACATTTTGTTAAATTTATATGTTGTACTTCATAACTAGGGCCAGGGACCTTAGCTCTAAAAGAACTTAAAATATGCATGCATTTATGCTCTAAAAATGTACCAAATATGCTATAAAATTTACGAAATATGCTTTAAAATTTGCAAAAATGCTAAAATAATCTCTTGTAAAACATTAATTTTACTGTAAAAACTCAAAATGTTTAAAAATTGTATTGTAGGTATAATATATTTTATTATGTATTATTAATTCTTCTTCTATTATTTATGAAATTTCTTTCTTTTTTTTTTTAAATCTTTATTCTTTTTAAGCGTACATTTCAACAAATAAAAATATCAAATAATATTCAATTTCTTCAGTTATCCAGGGAAAAATTTTCCTATACCAAGAAAACTCAAATTAAATATTGAAAAATAGGTGGAATATGCACTTAAAATTCAAATATAATCGAAATATGCACTTATGTCGAAAAAAAGAGTTAAATATGCAAAATATGCAAATTAAAGAAAGCTGTATACAACTCCTAGTATTATGAAACGCATTTCTATATTACTTAGCTATGTTTTGAATGATTTTTGAAAAACATGCTAATTTCTATAAGTCCCTATTCATAACACTTGATAAAATTCAGTATTTACTTGTTTTCATGGATGTTATGAATTAATAAAATATAGTTAAAAAAGTTTTAACTTGACGAATCGATATTTAGAGTTATCGACCAATCTGTAATCCATTTGGGGAATCGATAAGACAATAATCGGATGAAAAAAAAAAAACTTAAAAATTTGAAATCGCGATTTTCGAGAAGTAGAGTCTATTCGCGTAGCCGACTTCTTTGATTCAAACTGTGCAGAACAGACACCAAAATATTGATCGATTTTCAGCTATTACGAAAATTCAATTAACAGAGGACAATTTTTTCCAAGAAGAGGGTTTGTACCACGGTTATATTATATAACCGTGTTTTGTACTAATGGTTGGTGTTATATATGTTACGGAAGTGCTTACTGCAAACACTGTGGTCTACCACCACGCCATCAACTCCATTCGAAAATTTAATCAAGATAGAATGACAACGAACAGAAATAACGATAAAAGTAATGTTTTAATGACTTTTTTATATACATACTATACTTACCACCATTAAGAGTCTGATATGAGTTGTAAACATGTTTTCGAGTAAGGCTGGTGGAAATAACGTCGTTTCATAATAGTTTTAACTGTCAAATAAATAAAACTTTTAAAATATCATAAACAATTCATATCGGTACTGCAAAATATTAAGTTGAGTACCTGTATATTATTTTAAGGGCCCGAAGCACTTCTGGTACGCATTAAAACAATCATAATACACCTTTATAGGCTTAATATTATGACCCGCACATTAAAACCTGTGTCTGGACGGACGGGATGCTGGGTAACTTGATTTAAATAAGTAGTATTACAATTTTAGGATATGACAAAACATGAAATATATATGACTCCAACGAGTTTACACAGGACTTTTTCAGACTACACAAATTTAATATATTTTGAGTTACAGTGGTCTGTAGGAGGCTTCATCCCCTTTCCTTACTCACCAAATTGTAAGCTCTTTTTTAAATTAAAAAAATGCAATATACAAAAATAAAATTTTTGATTTTTTTAGTTTCTATTTGAAGTGAAGAAACTAGTGTTTTTACAATGATGTTTATTTTTATTTTTTTTATTTTTTATTTATTTTTTTTATTTATTTATTTTTATTTTTTTATTTTTTATTTTTTTTTCTGTGTACAATTTTTCGTATGGAAATACTTGTCCAAAGTTTCGATCAATAACTTTTTGAAACCGGATTTGCCTCTAGGTTGTACTTTAAAGAAGTCATTTTTTGAATTTCTTAATTCTTAATTTTTTTTTTTTTTTGGAAAAAACTACCCAAAATTTGATAAAAACGACTCAGAAACCATAATTTTTTGATTCGAATTTTATGAAAATTTAAACATAGAGAGAAAATCATATAAAAAAATTTTGAAAATGTGAAAAAACATTTTGGACATTTTTCTGACATTTTTTTTTCTTATTTATTTTTTATATTATTAACTTCCCTTGTTCAGAATCGTTTTATTGAAGAAATTATTTATCGTTTCTTTAAAATTAATTACACCCGTCAAGAGAATCCCACCTATCGTGCGAAGAACAACCATTTTTTTTTAAATTTTGTTAGTAGATTTTGTAATAGATAGAACGATTAAAAAAAATTCAAACGCTTTTCTTTTTTTAGTCATCTTGTACCAAATCGGATTTAAGAGATAACACGAAGAATTTGGAATACACTTGGAAACATTAATTTTAAACAACTTGAAATTAAATATGTGACAATACGTCCCGTTAAAAACGAAACTGTCCTTCTTTTGAACGTCATGTCCACTTGTCTCGAAAAACTTCGAACGGTACGCTTTTTGTCCTAGCTATTTTCAGGTGGTTCCGTTTTAATTTCCATATTGTGCGATTAGGTTTTAACTAGACATAAATTATCAAACAAAATTATTTTAATTTCGGGAAACATTTATAATTGGTACCAAAATTAAAGGTGTCGATAAGAAAGGAATACAAAATTATTTTAAGAAGGTCAGTAATATTTATGGATAGATCCATAAATGCAGCAATAAAGAGAATGTGTTCATATGGAAGGAATGAATCAGCTCATTGTATCTATAATTATAGTAATAATGAAAAATGATTTAAAACATTTTCCTACGATGATTTTTATGATTTTCAACACAATCAACAATTTTAAAAGTAAAAAAAAAAAAATGTAGAAACATGATACAGTAGATGAAAATGTAGACCATTATGAGCGATTCACATTAATCCAATAGAAATCAGCCAAGATATCGACAAATTTTTCAAAATCACAGTAAAAATAAAAGCTACCAACAAATGAGTAGTGTTTTTAAAACATTAAATGAATTAAAAAAAAGCCGGACATACTTCGCACGATAGGTGTTCTCCGCACGATGGGTGGAATTCTCTTGTCAGGTATATTGAGTTTTAAAGAAATTAAAAAGTTACTGATCGAAACTTTTGGACAAGTATTTCCGTACGAAAAGTTGTACACAGAAAAAAAAAAAATTAAAAAATAAATAAATAAATAAACATCATTGTAAAAACACTAGCTTCTTCACTTCGTTCAGAATCTAAAATGTATCTTATAATTGTAGTTGTAAAGAGATATTGAAATAAAAAATCAATTTAAACTTATATTTGATTCAAGTCTGTATTTTAATTTAATATTTTTATTCCGCTGTAATGCGTTGTTACGTGTATCGAAATTTACTCATTATTTACCAAATTCAAATTTATGTAATTTAAGGAGAAAATTGGTGAGCATGAAACGAAGTTTCAATTTATTTTACGGTTCTTGCGCTAGTCTCTTCCTTCTTTCCTCAGATTTGTTGAAAATATACCTCAAAATATCTAGTTAGCAGAGATTATAGAAATATATTGTACTAATTATTAGTAATTGTGGTGACACTATGGTGAATGAAGAAATTAATTATATTACCTGTATTACCATGTTTTGTGAAAATAATAGCTATTTTTTAACAGCATCAACAATTCTTCACGTTTTCTTAATCAAAATGCAACATTGGTCGACTATTTTCTAATCCTATTAGAACGCCCAAACAGCAAACATAAGATAGTAAGACACCTAACTATGAATTTATGTTTTTCTTTTTTATAACTTTATTATTATCTGTTGTAGTAGTATATTAATAGTATATAAAGATAAAAATTTAAACATTTTTTTATTGAAAAATATTTTTTTTTTTCATTGAAATTTTGAAAAACTTAATCCAAAATAATTAAACAAGTTAAACCATTTTTTGAGAATATTTTCTCAAATTTTAATGGAATATAAAGAAAAAACTTATAAGTGTATATTAGTAAACATATTATAAGCTTTTTATTTGCCAGAAATCTTATCTCTAGTCATGGTTTTTACATAGTATTCTTTGTAATTAATTCACCAAAGGTTGTTTTTATTATTACTATTATTTTATTTATTAGTACTAGTACTAATAAAGTAATAAAATAAATAATGTACTAATACTTGAATGATTAGTATTTCTATGAAAATACATTTTTAACATGTAAATAAATATATTTAAAAAAATACTCAACAGAGTTAGGATTTTACTTTTCTGTAAGAACACATTCATTAATCGTTTTACGACTACATTACTGTTTGTAAAATATGACAGGGACTGAAGAAGTTAATCAGAGAAAGAGAAGGATTGAGAGAAATAACGATAAAGAGAGAGAGAGAGAGACGTTAAAATTGTGAATTGTCGATGATCGTTAATAAAAACATGGTGACAGATTTTTTTCATAAACCACCGGCGAAGATTTGAAAAGACATATTTATTTTCCATTTTTTCACATTTTATGTATGTATGTATATATATATTCTCTTCCCCGCTCCCCTACAAAACAGACGCAGTGAAAGAAATCGTTTAAAACGAACGAACGCGGAGTAAACGACAAAGTTTGTCCGACACGTTTGTGACACGTGGACTCGAGTGTATTAAGAACGGACGGAAACATTAAAGTTCAAAAGTTCAACTGCTCGTACCGAAATAATTATTTTCTCCCTAATGGCTATCGACTTCCCGGTTCGTTATTATTATTATTATTATTTTGTTTTTATGCGGATAAATTTGTATAAAACAAAAAAAAAAAAAAAAATAGACTTTTAAAAACAACATTCGTTGTGTAAATGTTTACGAGATTTTCTACTTCACTTAATTATTATTCACTGCAGAAGTACGACTAACAGTAGTTGATAATAAATGCAACGACTTAATTTACTTAAAATTATACGATTTAACAAGGAGAGAAACGTCCATAACCGACGACAGAGGGTGAAAAGAGAGTAAAAAAAAAAAAAAAATCGATTTACACAGTGAAACAAACAAAAAAAAAAAAAAAATATATATATATATACTATATACTTACTACACAACTCGGTGATAATTTAATTCGTTGATACTTAATAACATCGCGGTAATACATTATACATTATACCTACTTGCCGCGCGTGGCCCTTTATTTGTTTTTTTTTTCTCCCCGTTTTTTTTTTTTTTTTATTACAGCCTCGGACCTTTGAAATCCGTTTTAATTTACTAATATACTTATTGTTAAATTATACACTCGGCAATCGTGTGTGCACACCCGGACGCGATTTAGTGCGTTTTCCGGTTTCAGTTGTTTTTATCTCATGAATACAGCAACACTTACGTTCTCCTCTACCCGTAATCAGCTCTTGTCCGCCACAGTCTTAATATTTATTACTCCCGACCGTCGCCTTGGCGCGTAAAGTTCCAAGCAACGCCGCAATATACTTTCGCGTGTATGAAACTCCACGCGCAATTCCTGTTGTCGTTGTTTTAGATACTTAGTGTAGCAGAGAAGCTCAGTGTTTTTACAATGGCGCTTATTTTTTTTTCTTTTCTGCGAACACTTTTGCGTATGAAAATACTTATCCAAAATTTTGACCAGCAACTTTTTGAACCACAACATTAAAAGAGGTCATTTTTCGAAATTCTCAACAGTTGTCTTAAGATTTGGGAAAAATTATCCAATATTTGACAAAAACGCCTTTAAAATTATCTTTTTTCAATCCAAATTTTGTAAAAATTGAAAAATAGATAGACAATATTACGAAAAATGTTATGTGCAAGATAATGTTGAAAATGTGAAGACAATTTTTCCTGACACTTTTTCCACTTCAAATTTTTTGTTTTTATTTTTTCAGTTAATATTGGAATATACAACCGGCTGATTAAATTTTTTTTTTTTTCGATAATAAAAATTTTTTAAAGATTTTATGTAAAACTTTCTTGAATAGTCTTATTGAAGTAATGATTTATCGATTCTTTAAAATTCAATACACCGACCAATAGCATCTCACTCGAGGAGTGAAGAATACCCATGGTACGAAGTATGCTCAGCTTTTTTTTTTTTAATTCATTTCTTTGAAATTTTTTGTGTGTATATTTTCGTTTAACTCAATGTGTATACTCGGTGTACTTTCAAAATAATCGACATCATAAGAATGGAATTTAATGTCAGGAGGGGGGTGGGATAACAAAAGAGTATGACATGAGTTTTCAATCGCAGTAATCTATATTTGCATAATGATTATTAGCAATCTGCCTTTACAACAAAATTTAACATTGTTGATCCACAAAAGAACTAACTACTGTCAGTTACAAATATAATGAAAGTAAATTTGGTAATTTTTTCATGACACTATAAAACATTTTCAAATTGTTATAATAATTATATTAATGTGGTTAAGACTAAAATTGTAAATAATAATTGATTTAGTATCCTGATATTTGTTATTTATATATAATATTTAGAAAAAAAATTGAGCTCGCTGGAGGTGAAAATGTCCTTCTTACTCCTTTCGTTTGCATATGTTAAACATTATAAATTATCCAGTTTTATTTTATTTGTTTTATGAACAGTAATAGAATTCCCCTTTTATAAATATTAAACGAACGCAATAAAGTTACGTTACTTTACTTTTGTTGATAAAAAGTAGTATTACAAAAAACAAGTTGCTCTTTTTTTTTTTTATTTCCTACGTAAGTATAGGTGGATTATTTGTACGGCATTGGAAAATTTTAACTTAAGAGGAAAAAATTCAAAATATGACAATTTAGTTTGTGAAAATATAATTTAGATACACCCATCGTATAAACATTCTTTTCGTATAAACATACTTCATCATAAGGATCTAACTCTTTAAACTGATGTAATTTTAATCAAGTATTATTAATATTGTAACATACTTAATGTTCTCAAATAGAATATATTCTGTTTGAAAAATATTGACGTTTAAATTTTCCTTTTTCGATCAATCATGTGAGTAACATAAATGTTAAAGTTCTAAAGTAGTGTAGTTGTAGCTGTACATTTTGAGGAATATCGATGCTTCTTTTATCCACTTCTCTAAAATGTCTAAACTTTTGTATTCCTTAAAAGTTAAACTACTGATCGAAATATAAACAACAAAATATCGAAATTTCCTTCCAAAGTCTTATTTGTTGTTACTATCAACGAGGGCCAATTCATTTGAGTGAATAATTCTTATTTTTTATTTTTTTTCTTACGAAATATAAACGAATTATTCGAGCGCATTTAAATCAACAATTTAATTACAAAATCAAATATAAAATAAACGTAAAATTTGATTTTTTACTAGATGGAAATTCAAATATACCAGTGAGAGCTATAGAAGACAAATTTAAAAAATACTAAATAAAGTATGAGAAAAGAATACTGCAGGAAAAGACTAACATAACGACGTAAATTTAGCTCTCACAATCAAAGAAATTATGATTGGTTTGTATTTTCGCAATATAGTTTTTTATATTTTATTATAATTTGGTTGAATTTTTAAGTTTACCGTCGTCGAAAGAAGTATTCGAATCAGCGATTTTCCACCCACAGATAATCTTGATCAAAATAAGGAAGGAAAGTCGCCGAAGAGATGTAAAACGAAATGTTTTAATACGGTAAGAAAAATAGGTTCAATTATTGTGTGTAAATTTCTCTTCGCCAAAATGTGAAGAAAATAGAAATCGACCGACTCGCAGCGCCGCGGGACACCCTGTAAACGAGGTGCTTTTATCGTAAGATCGGAAAAAAAAAAAAAATCTTACGTTTCCCTCGTACAGCCGTTTTATGGCTTGTACACTCTGACTAAAAATAATCTCTGCCCTCAACCGCTGTCGGTGGCTTGTTATTACATACGTGACACTACAATTTACAGAGACGGTGCAATAATTTCTCCCGGATGCATCGTCGCGTATTACACTCGTGACTCGGGTAAACAGTTTTAGGAGAAGGTAATTGCCACCTCGCATAGAAAAAGTCTTATATCAGTTTTTTTTTTTTCTACTTGGTATCGTGGCTTAAGGATTTCCACTTTGTTGTATAATTGTAAGCAGTGGCGGCTCGTGGGTTTTTGATGGAGTAGTGCACATTCAAAAATATAATTTACAAGTAGCAAACACAGGGGTTAACCCCCCCCTAAAAAAACCTCCTGAAATTTATTTGATAAATTATTTCAAAAGTATAACAAATGAACTCATAAAAAATATTTATTAAAAATTAACGGTATCAATGTTATGTAGTTATGTTGTAATGTTGTGACAAGGACAACTGAGTATCTACTGAAAATTGTCAAGTTTCTATCTTGATATTCATGATAGTATTATGATTGATATACACTATCAAATAATTTGAATATCAAA
>JAIPRM010001384.1:0-32861 GCA_025469315.1 Stegophylla sp. TES_Ste_2020
TTCAAAGGTATCCATAGTAATAATTTTAGATTCTGAGTAGAGCGAAAAAGCTAGTGTTTTGACAAGGATATTCATTACTAATTTTTTATTTTTTTTCTGTATACACATTTTTTTATAGAAATACTTGAACAAAAGTTTCAACCTGCAACTTATTGAAACACATTATTCGCGTTTAGATGATACTGTTAGACGTTATTTTTCGAAATTCTCAATAGTTTAATTGTAAAAATAGCAAAATTGTAATATATTTTTGAAAAATCAATAATTTTTATTATTTATAAATTTAAATAAAAGAAATTTTGGGTGGGGCTATAGCCCCAAAGCCCCTCCCTTGGGTGCGCCACTGTGTTCTGCGGCAATACAAACTATTTTCCAAATGGCAACCCTCTATTTTAATTGGAGAATTTTATTTAAGTAATATTTCCATGAATTTCGATGTATTGAAATCAAAATGTTGTTGTCATCGAATTTTCGTAATTTTTGGTTTTATATTTTTATCTCCCTTGATATTGCGATATTATCGTAGCAATCCCAAATTAGAGCATATCCAAGGGTGACCATACGTCCTGTTTTATACAGGATTGTCCTTTTTTTCGGCTCTGTGTCCTGTTGTCCTGACAGACTTCTCTCAGGACGTTTTTTGTCCCGTAATTTCAAGTCTGTCCCATATTAATCCCGTTTTTTGACTTACTGTTGATTTAAAATTTTTGAAATGAAATTATTGAATAAAATAATGTAAGAATCTAGAAATCTTATGGATACCATTAGATCAATTATTATAATTGTAAAATGAATTAACAAGTTTTTTTTAGAAAGTAAAGTATACAATATGCACGAATAAAGGATTTGAAGAAATTTTAAAAAGTATAAATTTAGTTTCATTATGTTATTTTATGTTTTTCAAAATAATGTTTCTTCTATGTGTTTAAATTTAATCTATAATAAGTAGTTTAAAAATTATAGTTTTGTCACGATTCAAAAACACACACACACACACACATATATGTGTGTGTAATAAATACTTATTTATTTAAAAATGTTATGAAAAATATTTTTGTCCTATATTTTATTTTCTTAATTATGGTCACCCTAGCATATCCGATAAACATTAATCTCGTTTATTATAATTTATAATATACATAAAATAATAGTATTATAATGTTGTCTTAAAACGTGCTATTTATCTGTCAGATTTGTTTCAACAAATTTTATATCAATAAAATATTGCCTATAGTTTCCTTGAATATGTTTCCGCCTTTTATAGGCAATCGCTTAACCCGCTTATGCCCCAACAACGAACTTAAGTAAAACACAAAGAATATTGTAAAATGCCAATCGTGTATTTAGTTAAAAATGGAAATGTAAGATAAAGTTTGTCTAGCGACTAGCGAGCGAAATAATCATTTTTTTTTTCAGTTACGTAGGCTAATCAAACCTTTGCTCTATCAAATGTAATTTGCAACACTTAATTACATTATAATTATTACATAGTTAATGTTTTAACAAAACATAAACTGTATGTTAAATCGTTTTACATTTGTCTATTCACTCGGCAAATTGGAATAATACAACACACACTGCGCATGGAAGGGAAAATAATTTGGATGAAATTCAAATTATTAAATCAATGCCAAATATTTCTTGAATTAAAACACAGGATGTGCAATGGAACAAAACTATTTTTACCCAACTGAATGTGTAATACACAAATGACTAGTTTTCAGACATAATATTTTTGTGTCACCAAAGGCTAAAATATTTTTAAAACAATTTGACTTCATATAATTTTAATTTCTTTTTTTCTTTTTAAATTATGAAATTTAATTTATATTTTAAGATGTACCTAAGACTATAATAATTATATCTATTTTAAACCGAATACCAATTATAATAATTAATACTATTAAGAAAATATTATACTATACCTACCATATTAAAATAAATCCACCACATAGACACATTTAACTATTTACCATTGTTTGAAAATGTTCAATAAACAATAAATCAATCAAATAGCAATCATAACTTTGACATACTTATTTTGTTTTTATTTTATAGTTACTAGGCCTCACTGTGAGGAAAACTCTTGAGACAATCCCCAGAAAGATTAAATAATGTAGAGTAGAAATAATGACACAGGAAATGTGAAACCATTGATTGTGAATCCCTTGAACTGACTGAAGTAGAGTCCTTTAAGTCTGTGCCTATATTTGTGTGCTCACCAAAATCATATTTGATTGGGTTTACGGCGCTGGGTGATTTCTTACACTAAATAAATTAAGAGTTTAATTTATTCATTAATCCTTTAATCCATTAATTCAGTTAAAGTACAGAATTAATATTTCCAATCTTTAAGCGCTACCCAAGACACTACCAAACACTCAAGAAGTAAGTACCTTAAATAATCTATCACCTTTTTAATTATCACAGTATATTTTATAATAAATCAAAAAATTGTCTTCAAGTTAAAAAAAGGTTTATACCTGTACAGCTGAACTTGTATTCTGAGTATAAACCATAAAGCATAAAAAGGCAAAGTACTCATTATTTAAAAAAAAACATTGTAGGTAATTATTTAGGTTCAATAAAAAAATTGAATGATTCTTAAATCTGTTCAATACATTTTTTTGGAGATTTAAAATGAGTGAAATTATTAACTACTGAAGAATAACTATGAACTATTTCACGGGTATTAAATGATGTAATAAATGATACTATTTACGATTGAAAAATTTTGCAAAATACAGAGAAAAAAAAGTGAAGTTAAGCAAAACTAAGTAAAACATAGATTTGCTTCATTTAGAATTTGAAATTCAAAATATATGTGTTTGATTTTCTTCCAATTTTATTTAACTTTCATATAATTTAAATTTTAAAATTACGACTAAACTTAGAATAAATATTATCTGTTCGAAACAGGTATATCATTAAAACCTTAGTTGTGTAGCTATAAAAAGAGTAAAATTGAGTAAACTGAATAATATAAGGGGTTTCTATTAAGAATGCAAAATATGAAACTATCCACACTGAAAAATAATATAATTGATAAATACATAAATATCGGTAAATCTTAATTTATTTTAAACAAAAAATGTATATAAAAAATCAATTTATATTATTAAATAATGATTCTTCTAACAAATTAATCTACACAAATTAAAAATTGAGACAATCTTCATGCTATTTTTATAAATACACCTAACATAAAATATACACAAACATGACTAAAATTAAACTCTATTGCATACTTATATCTTCATATTTATTTTTTTATAAAAAATATTCAATAATAATCATTATATATTTAGGAATGCAACATAATATTTAAAATAATATTTCATTTTGTTCTTTTTTCATTATAAAACAAAAAAAAAGTTCTGATTTCACACAAATTTATAGTATATAAATGCAAAACTAAAAAAAGAATACATACATATATACATATAGAGTATAAGTAATTTATAGGTAGAGATAATAATATGAGACCATTAAGTAACCATCACATATAGTCGATAACACAACTTTTCAATTAAAATAAATTAGATACCTATACATTCTGTATGTACAGAATTTACACATGGCTACTCAATGTCAACTCCACAATTGAAATTATGTCGATTATTTTCACTAGGAATATCATCTGAACTAGAATTATGTTCTTGAGGTGCATTCAACATGTTTAATGTCACATCAGCTGAGTTGCACTTTGTACTAAGTATATTCGTTGACATAGATGATGTTATTGACATTGGTGATCTCGTCAGTACGGCAGGATTGATTGATCGATTCTCATAAGATTTTCTTTTGAGAGTTGTGTGTATTTGTGATCTGGAAAGTTTAATTCGTGAATTGGAAAACAAGGGAGTAGCATAAAGTATATATTTATATCAAATTTAAAATCATAACTATTTACAAACAAAAACTAAACTAATGGTGCACATAATATAACGGTGTAATAATTTCATTCAACTTGTAAGCATTCAAATTATAAATACAAAAAGTTTGTAAACAAAAAATTATTGGCTACAATAATTATTTATTAAATATAATAATATAATTACACTGTACGCTGTTTGATTTGATCGCAGATAATAGCTAGGTCATCTGTGAATTTTTTTACAGCACTTTGAAGCATTTCTATGTCGTCATCTGTCCATTTGCTGGTAGCAAAAATAAAAAAGATATCAAACACAGATAAAAAAGACAAACATACTAGATGTGCCAAAAAACTGACTTACCTGTTGGGAGTAGGAGTATCGTTTGTCGGCTGTAATGTCAATGTCAGCTCACCTAACCTACTGAAAGCAGTACCAGCAGCGCTGAAAATCTCACCGACCTAAAAGCATCAGTTAATAAAATGTTAATTTTAAATTAAAATCCATAAAATTTACGTGCAATAATATTTACTTTTGCCGCTGAACTCTGGTTACTCATTTTGTGTTACGACCAAAATTGGGATATTTTTTTTCACCGTTCCGACGATCTGCTATGTCGATTTCTCATTAAAACTACGAATACGGCAAAAACAAATAATTCAAACACGATTTTCACCTATACCTACTTAGTTAGTTAAACATTATTGTTACGGTAATCGAATGTAACAAGTTACTACTAAATAATAATAATATACTTTTGATTGTTTTGTTTAGATAACGTCTCGAAGAAACGCTCGGGTAATCATCATTGGTAAAAGCGATACCACAACACGAATTACGCAGCATTGTCAAGCCGAAATGGCAAAAGTGACATGACATTCATTGGTGATGATGAGACAACTCTATACAAAATCTCTCATACGTTTTATAGGACACTAGAGTTTTTTGAACCAACAACCGATTATCGGGTACCGCTTGATAATCTGAATAATAATAATAACAACAATTATAAATCTAATGTTATGTAATTTATGATTATTTTGTTTTTTTCGTTCCCTGTCGCCTGTTGTTACTGCGGTAACACTGGTTGTGTGTTTTCTAACGGTGTGTGTGTGTGTGTGTGTGTGTGTGTGTGTGTACTGTACAAGTGCTTATAGTGAGGGTTTGTACGGCTCCTCCCACCCCGCCCGCCCCTCCATCCTGGCGGTCCAATTCCGTCGGTGACGAATATTTTATTGAACGGAATCCGTTTGTTTTTTTTTTTCCGCTCGCCGCTAGCTTTGAGTTTATTACTGTATATCCGTCAACGCCGCCGTCTGCGTCCTCAGTGCCGTGACAACGCGATACCTCATCATAATTCACGCGACGAGTGCGAAGTAAACGAAATACGTGGCCGCCGGACAGTCGTCCGAGAGATGTCAATTTGTGCCTGAAAAACGAACGAACCGAAGGGAGTCTACTCGAAGTCGTCGGCGCCGAGCGAACCAGGTAGGAAAAATTCGGACGTTTTTTTTTTTTCTGCTGTAATCGATCCGGTCCGCGTACCAATTAATTTTCTGCCACACCCAGTGACCCAGGGTGCGACGTGCGAGGTTTTCGCTGATCGAAACCCGCCGTTTATCCTGGGCGTTTGGCAACAGCAACACCACAGTAATCGCGACTTTTGCGTCCCGTAAGACTAGTATTGTCCGCGATCGCGCATTTGATACTTCACACGATTCCGACAGTCTTTTGTCCGTTTTTATACCGTTCGAGCACAGTCTATGTGATTATCCGACACCTCATTGTCGGCGTTTTGTCGTTACCACCCACGAACACAGGTATCTACACCGGTTTCGTTGCGCAAACGGTAAAGCTCGATTTGTCACAATTTTTACTGAAGTTATAAACCCAGTTTTATATTGTGAAACAGTCTGTTTTTTGGTAAATAGGTACTAACTTTTAGAGTACAGGTTGATAAAAGGTACATACACGTAAATCATTTTTACATTAGGTATTTATTTCATTTGATAGGTTGATTCTATTACATTAAGTACCTTTCAGTTATACCTAGTTATTAACTACCTTCAATTACTAACCTTAATAATATGTACTTTTCCATAGCAAATTAATGGTTGATTTAGATTCAAGTTCTGTGATAGGAGATCATGTAGCAAATAGATTTTTGTTAAGTGAACACAACAAATGTATTATTTTCCATTCTGATGTGTTATCATTCCTGGAAAAACAGATTACCTGTCCTGATCAGTACCTACATACAGTTCTGTATAAGTAATTAATCCCCTTATAAATCCTTAAGTATTGAGTAGGTAAGGTAAACTAAAACATTTCAGATTTACACGAATCTAAAAAAATATCACCAGTAAAATAGGTATAGGTATTAGGTACTTACCTATTTCCTCCCATCATTCCCATAATAATATTTTGTTACTTAATTTATTTCCTCTTTTCTACAGCAGTACTCAAAATATATTTTTAGGTATGGTACTCCCTATAACTAACACAATAAAAATAAAGGCCAAACTATGTGACCGAATAGTAGGTACTACATACTTAATATTTAATTGAGTGCCAATCTTACATTTCACCTGTATTAATTGATATTTAAAATTATTGTCATATATAGTCATGTAGATATACGTATTTATTATATTTTTTATCCAGTAATTCATTGAATTGATGTGGGTAATATTATTTAAAAATCTATGCTCTAGAATACTTCTTTAATGGAAGTTTGTTATTTAAATTATATAAGTTGTTATGATAATTTGTTATCAGTAATGTACCTATTCATTTAAAAATGTATAAGTACCTACCTAGTTACTAGTTGTCCTAAGTATTTTAATTTCACCTTCTACTATTTAAAAATTGTACTGCATGCATCTGGTTTTTCAAACCTACTTAATGTTATTAAATTTAAAATTGACAACCAATAAAAATATTAATATTATCTATGTAGAACTACACTCTATAGATAACCTTGGTTAGGCCATTATAAAATACTCAAAATAATTGTCTAATTATTAACAAAAAAGATAAAAATGTTTACACACCTATCGCACCTATTACTAATTTTATTTAAACAACTTTGATTAAATAAAATATATTAGTATCTATATTCTGTAGAATTTTAATAATTTTTAACAGTTATAAGGAAATAATCAAAAATAATATAGGTACCTACTTACAGGTAGTGATTTGAATTTGTGTAATACATATGAATTATTTGTACAAATGTATAAAATTCATTTTTTAACTTTTTAATTAAAATTATGTTTTATACAATATGGGTGCTACTTTATAATAACATATACTATATTTTAATACTTTTTAATTAAAATAAAATGCAATATACTGCTGTGGTAAATACCAAGTTTATTTGTACATGAATGATGTATAATTGCTTGAAAAACTGAGAGCGAGGTCTAAAGTTCCATCAACAAACTAGATATCAGATTCTGCCAATAACAACAAATAATTCAGTGGAAAACATAATTATTTACCATCAGCATTTGGCTCATTGTCATACAACAAACATATTTCATATCCATTCTTCCAATACTTGCCTAGACAGAGCCAAGGGTTGTGCTGGGTATAGGTACCAATAATCGGCTGTACAAGGATTTTATATTACACACTAACCTACCTAACCAGTTCTATAAATTTTAATCTAATAATAATAATTAATAGTTTTAATAAACCGAAGACTTCTTTTACTAAAGTTTTAACAAAAAGTTACTAGTCGAGACTTTTGGTCAAGTATTTCCATATGAAAAAAAAATAATATTGTAAAAACACTAACTTTTTCACTTTGTTCAGAATCTAAGAAATATAATTTTAATATTTTGTCTTATTACAGAACAAGGTTTTATTTTAATTTTTTTAAATTTTGTTTAAAAAACCATTAGGTACAATTTATTGTCTTAAATTTAAACAATGATTTTATTTGAATATTCATACTTAACAAAAGAAAAATATTCAGGTAGAAATATTTTTTTAAATAAAAATGCAAATATACTTGCAGTTACTGATGTCTTGTTTTGTTTATCATATAAACCTATATTTTATTATAAAATTTGTAACAATCCTTTTAGTATATACCAATGTACACAAAAAAGGATGACTGCTTACTGTATAAATGAGGTGTTCAAAACATTTTCTGTACCTGATACAAAGTCCTAGGTTTTAATAATAATAATGTTAGGAATTCATTGTTACAAATCTATTAGGTACTAAGGTATTTGGAGTACTTAAAATAATATTAGAACCCATACTTCCACATTCCTGGTAAAAAAATAATTCGTCACACAGTTATTACTTACCGAAATATAATAATGTAATAATATTTTATAGTCTATTCATAAACGCATTTAATAACTAGGTATAATTATTTCTTACAGTATAAGTAAATAATGAAATAATATTTAATTAATATCTTGGTATTTTATACATTTTCGATTTAATAAATTATGTTTTGTTTTTAGACGTTTTCAAAATGGATCCTTTGATTCCAAAGGAGGTAAAAATCCTCGAATCTGCTGAGGACATCCAAAATCGTCGTCAGCAAGTACTCGGGCGTTATAGTGAATTCAAAGCAGAAGCTCGTTTAAAAAGAGAAAAACTAGAAGATTCTAGAAGATTTCAAGTATCTAATTTAAAATTATACTACTATATTTATATTCACTTTTGGAATTAAGCTATTAAATTTAACATTGTATTTTGATTGATTATATTTCATTGTAGTACTTTAAAAGAGATGCCGATGAACTTGAATCTTGGATACTTGAAAAAACACAAGCTGCTTCAGATGAGAGCTATAAAGACCCCACAAACTTGCAGGTTATTACCATTCATATTATATTTATTGTTATTGTCATCAATTATTGTCTTACTCTAAGGTAAATTAATTCATTATGTTATTGTTTAGGCAAAAATACAAAAACATCAAGCATTTGAAGCTGAAGTTGCTGCTCATAGTAATGCAATTGTTGTTTTGGATAATACTGGAATGGGAATGATAAATCAAAATCATTTTGCTTCATCTGAAATTCATCAAAGACTTGGTAATTATAATTTTCTATATGGTATGATTCATAAAAGCATGTTCTCCTGTAAAAATGTAAAAATTTGGATTTTTTTTTGTTGAATTATTTAGCTAGGTACGATAAAAAAAGTATATTTTTCTTAACTTTTTTTCTGCCACTTATAAAATCTAGGAAGTCCTCTAAAGATGCAAACTTTTTTTTAAATGACAACCCTCTTTTCACTACAAAATTTTATTCTAGCTACTTTTCTGTGAATTTTGATTTATTGCATTCAAAATTAGAATAAGCAGTTTTTGATTTAAAAGATAATAAACCATAATAGATTATGCAATTGGTCTACATTACGCAATAATTTGTAATTCTAAAAATAATAAAGCTTATTTACATTTCGGTTAAACATCAATAATTTAAGTTTAATTGTGCAAATTCATAATTATTATGTATTGCTTAGGTAAGTGGGTAACATAATGTTATATTTTGTCTTATTATCCTTAAAAATTAAATAAGGAATAATTAGAAAACTATAACACGCCCATGATGTGACGTGGCGTGTCAGATACATATCAAAAAGTGAGCGAAAAAATATGCCTATGACACAATTCAAACCTTATGCACTAAGTAGTCGATGCGTTATCATTAGGCCACCAAGGACCAAGGATTATCTTTTCACTCTCGATATTCCACCTACTAGATTGGTGCCCAGCGCACACTGTCAGTGTATTTTATTGTACCTGTAACTGTGTGGACCTTGTGGATTCATTTGAATTTTGATTTTAATATTTCATAATTTACTAAAACATTACTTGAATAATATTCCGCAGTGAAAAAAGAGGATTTTAAATAAGTTTGTAACTCTACAAGATATTCTATGAGTGAACATTAAAAAAAGTTATAAAAAATGTAGTTTTTATAGTATCTTTAACATAAAAAAAAAAAAAAAAATATTTTTACAACCAAAAAAGGGATTGAGCATGTTTAATAGACCATTTTGTCTTGATAAATTTAAATGTTTTATTACTTATACAGTAGGAGGTGTAAAAGTCTTATGTCATTCAAATTGAACTTTTTTTTTTTTTTTTTTTATATTTAAAATTCTATAGATCTGTATTATATACAACATTATTCTTTTATTTATACTTATGGATACATTTGTGTTATAATATAATATATTAATTTGTACAAGTGTAATAAAAATAATTGTTTTTAATTTTTATTAAGATTATTATTTAAATTGAAATATTAATGTTAATGTTAAAATTAAAATTTTAGAACAATTACATAGAGATTGGGATTTACTTTTATCAAAATTGGCTGAAAAAGGTGTCAAATTACAACAAGCTCTAGTTTTAGTTCAATTTCTAAGACAGTGTGATGAGGTTATGTTTTGGATCAATGATAAGGTAAGGTTTAACTTCGTACTAAAATTCATGTACTTATAAATTACATTATATTTGGTATTTAGGAAACTTTTGTCACTACTGATGAATTTGGTGCGGATTTAGAACATGTAGAAGTATTGCAACGTAAATTTGATGAATTTCAAAAAGATATGACATCACAGGAATATCGTGTAACCGAAGTTAATGATTTGGCTTCCAAATTAGTCTTGGAAGGACATCCTGAAAGAGAAACAATTTTAAAAAAGAAAGAGGTAAATTATTTATTTTATTTTATACACATTTTTTTAAATATTGATCTGTATTTAGGATTTAAATGAAGCATGGACTCGTCTTAAGCAATTAACATTAATGAGGCAAGAACGTTTATTTGGAGCCCATGAAATACAACGTTTTAATCGTGATGCTGATGAAACAGTTGCTTGGATATCAGAAAAAGATGGTATATTATCTTCTGAAGACTATGGAAGGGACTTAGCTAGTGTACAAACTCTACAGGTTTGTTGATTGAATTTTTTAATTATCTTTCCCCTGATAAATATAAATAAATTCAACTGAATGTTTTATAAATGTTTTTTCCTTACTTGTTGTATTATCTTCTGAATATCTTTTTAAAATGTAGGTTAGTGTCAATATCATTTATTTGCAATCAATTATTATATAAATGTGTTCACTTTGCTCACAAAGAATATAAAGCTTAAAACTATAATTATGATATTAATTATTTTTAGGTTATAAAGCTATTTTATAGCTATGTTAATTTTTCTGTGGATTCCCATTTTTTCTTTAACTTCAAAATAAACATATTGCTTTTTTATTTCTGATATATTTTTAATATCTTTAAAATCAAAATAGCAATGTTATTCTTAAATTTCAGAGAAAGCATGAAGGGGTTGAAAGAGATTTAGCGGCCTTAGAGGACAAAGTTTCAATCTTGGGCCAAGAAGCTGATCGTTTATGTGGAATTCATGCTGATCATAGTGCACAAATTCAAAACAAGCGTGGGGAAATTGTTGCTTATTGGGAACATCTCACCTCTAAAGCACAAGAACGACGTCAAAAGTTGGATGAATCATATTTACTTCAACGTTTCTTAGCTGATTTCCGTGATTTAACTTCTTGGATTAATGATATGAAGGCAATAATTTATTCTGATGAATTAGCTAAAGATGTGGCTGGTGCGGAAGCTTTATTAGAAAGACACCAAGAACACAAGGTACATATTAAATATTAAATAGTATATTGTATGTCAAGGTGTATGACTGCATAGCAGCGAGTATTAACATTTTCGAGAAGTTCTGGATACTCCATTAAATTAAAATTATTTTAGTATAATTATTTATTATTTATTTAATATAATGATAAATTATGAATACAGTGATTTAATATGTCCAATGTTATTTAATTATGAATGGTATTTTAATCAGCTTTTATATTAGCTTCATGAATGATTTCAAATAGTTCTTTTTTTAATTGTTTCTTGTAACTTCTATTTTACGCATTTTCATTTAAAATAAAAAAAAATCACTTTGTCTTGAACTCCATTAAAGTAGATTTTGTATGTGCTTGGTTACTAATGTTACTAATGAAGGTTTATTATGTAGCAAACATACATTATAAAATCTGATTGTCATATATTCAACTTATTATTTCATGCAATAACATTATTAGTAGACTGGCTGTATAATCTATGGTTAGTTACCATTTTTTTTATTTAAGGCCATAATGTTAGTGGTTATCTTTGAAACATATTGAAATAGCGTAAAATTCAAGGATGCGCGATAGATTATTGGTTCATAACCTCTATATGTTTATTTTAAAAGATGAAGTAACTTGATATAAAGTACTCAAGCTAAATTTACAAGGTTCTTAAATACCTATTTTATATATATTTTTCTAAAAGTTAAAATGTTTGTAGGTATGTACTTGATTATTTTTATATTTGCAAACTATTGCTTAACTTAGGTATTTTCCTTATTATTTAAAATATTAATTCAAAAACTGCTCGTTCGAAATTGATTTGAATACATCAAAATTCTCAGAAATATGACAAGAATAAAATTTTATATCGAGAAAAGGGTGAGGATTGTCATTTAAAATGAAAAGTTAATATCTCTACACGGATTCCTATAGTATCATGAAAAAAAAGTTATGAAAAATTTCTTATAACAAATTAAACATTTCAACAAAAAATCCAAATTTTTGCATTTTTATGACCATAAAAAAAAAGTGCGAATTCTTGATGGATCACTCTGTATATTTACTCTAAATGTGGTCAACATTACCAACAAGTACCAATTTTAAATGTCAACAATTACCATTTTGTGGCCGCATAAAGATCATTTTGGCAACATTTACTATATCTTTTGGAGTACGGTGACTGTCAAATTCACCAACTGCTGGCATACACCTCAACATATAATAAAATATATGGTATTGATTAAATTTTATAAATTATTATCAAATTAATAATTATTTAGGGAGAAATTGATGCTCGTGAGGATAGTTTCCGTATTGCATTAGAGTCTGGAGCACATATATTAAAAAGTGAAAATGCTCCTACTTTGGTTAGTGAAAATTTGGGTAATTTGAACAGTGAAAAGAGTTCATTGCTGGCCTTATGGGAAGAAAGGCGTATTCTGTATGAACAATGTATGGACTTGCAATTGTTTTATCGCGATACTGAACAAGCAGATACATGGATGGCCAAACAAGAGGTAAATAATGAAATAAAAATAAATGATGAATTTGCAATGAATTTAAAACAATTTTTTTAGGCATTCCTTTCCAATGAAGATTTGGGAGATTCTTTAGATAGTGTTGAAGCATTGATCAAAAAGCATGAAGATTTTGAAAAATCTTTAGCTGCCCAGGAAGAAAAAATTAAGGCTCTTGATGAATTTGCAACAAAATTAATTGAAGGTCAACATTATGCTACTGAAGATGTTGCACAACGACGTGAATCGGTAAATTTACAATTTTAAAATGCTTAAATATAATTTATTGCTGTTCTTATTTATACTTTATTATTAAATTTTTTAATTTTTAGCTTTTAGAAAGACGTACAGCATTGCTAGCAAAATCGTCCCAAAGACGAAGTGTTCTTGAAGATTCTTATAGACTTCAACAATTTGAAAGGGACTGCGATGAAACTAAAGGATGGATCAATGAAAAACTTAAATTCGCTAATGATGACAGTTATCTTGTAAGTATTAAATTATTTTTATTATTTAATTGTAATCTTTTGATAATAATGAATTACCTAACATATTTGTTAATTATTCTAGGACCCAACTAATTTAAATGGTAAGGTACAGAAACATCAAAATTTTGAACAAGAACTTAATGCCAACAAATCTCGCATGGAAGAAATTACTTCTACTGGTCATGGACTGATTGAATCGAAACATTATGCTTTAAGTAAGTCAATTTTGTTGTTGTATTGAATTTGTTTGTATAGGTATTTATTTGTTTTCTACTATTTATTTAAGGCCGTATTCAAGTTAGAATGGATGAAATAGTTCATTTATGGGAAAATTTAGTTACTGCATCAGGACACAAAGGATCAAAACTACGTGAAGCTGCTCAACAACAGCAGTTTAATCGTACTGTTGAAGATATAGAGCTATGGCTATCAGAAGTTGAAGGACAATTATTGAGTGAAGATTATGGAAAAGTAAATTTTTGATTGATAAAATATTAATCTGTAATATTATATTTTTAAATACTCATACTTTTTTTTTTAATCTATTCTAGGATTTAACAAGTGTACAGAATCTTCAAAAGAAGCATACACTATTAGAAGCTGATGTTGCTTCACATCAAGATAGAATTGAAGGTGTAAAGATAACAGCTGATCAGTTTGTTGAAGGAGGTCATTTTGATGCTGACAATATACGTGCAAAACAAGTATGTATTGTAATTTATTTATTTTTCTTCCTAATCGAAGAAATAAATTCTTAATTTAATTATATTTATTTAAGGTTGGATTATGTGATCGTTATTCATCCTTAAAAAAACCTATGGAAACTCGTAGACAACGTTTAGCAGACTCGCTTTTGGCCCAACAATTATTTAGAGATGTTGAAGACGAAGAAGCTTGGATTCGTGAAAAAGAACCTGTTGCAGCTTCAACCAATCGAGGTTATTACAAAATTTCTGAGAGAAAAAAAAATTTTTAAATATTAATGTTTATTTAAATGTAGGTCGCGATTTAATTGGTGTACAAAATTTAATGAAAAAGCATCAAGCTGTTGTAGCTGAAATCAATAATCACGAATCTCGTGTAGCTGCTGTAACTCAAGCTGCTCAACAACTGATTGATGCTAAACACTTTGCTTCTGAAGATATTAAACAGCGTTTGGCTAATCTTAATAAACATTGGAATCATCTTAAAGAAAAAGCACTTCAGGTAACATTTAATTTTATAAATACTAAATAGTAGAGGGTATTCATTGATATTGATTTGATATCGGCAATTATTTATTAATATTTTTCGATATTATCATTTGCGTTTTTCCTTTCTATGATGTATTGAAATAAAAATATTTTAGTTTCTAAAAAACGAATAGTTAAACCAGGATAAAGTAAATTTACTTAAATATATATTTAAAACAGTGCTGCTGATATGTGCGATCTACCATTGCATATGAGATCTACTGCCATACAGGTAGAAAGCACATCCGAGCATAGAAATTAAATGCGATCTACCGTCATATCTTGCACCATACCATTAGAGAATTAAAATAAGTCAGAGCGATTATTTTATTATGAATGCTCGTATCCTCAACATAAAATTCTTATGCATTCAAGTGGTCTTAGTAATAATAATATCCATTGTGTATCCATGAGCTAATTATAAATTGAAACAACTGTTGGTTTAATTATTTACTCCTATATAAAGGTAAAGAAAGATTTCTATCACAGCTTAAATTAAGTTTATATAATTATATGAATATATGTTTCTAGCATTTTCCCTCTTTTTTTTAATTCGGTACAAAATATTTTTTTAATCATTCTTACACATAAAACTAAGATATTATATACATCGACAAATTCATTTTATGTCATACTTTATGAGTTTAAGGTGCTGTGCAGTCGTAAAATAATTAACTAGGTATGACTACAGCTTACTTAAATGACTACCACCAGTGTATAATTATAATAAAGCTAATTTTAATTAGTTAATAAAACATTATTTGAATTAGATAAATCACATTTTACTTTTAAAGGAAAATGTTTTAGGATTTTCTGTGTCATTAATAATACTTATAACTTATAAGTAGGTTTGTATAACATTTTCAGAACTTAATACCAAAACTTAATAATTTTATGAAATTAAAACATATAATAACTAAGGAATTCCTAATATTTCAAAGTTATATACTTATCTCAAAATTTATCAAATAATTTTGAGATTTTTAAGACTTATTGAGTATCTGTTTTTAATATTTAGTGGAAGTTTCAGGTTTCTTTAAATATTAATTTTAGAGTTATGTTTAAATAACTAAAATTAATTTCTTAATTGTATTTATGTTGGTGTTTATAGTGAATTTGTGAGTACCCTTTTTGGTTTTGTTTTTTCAATGAAACTCTTGTAAAATTATAATTACAATTATTCGTTTGTAAAACATTTTAATGCACCAAAAAACTTGCTGTATAATTCTCTACTTAGAGACCAAGTTTTATATGAAAAGACCAAACCAATTTTTTTTTTTTTAAATGCGATCAATTCTGTAATGTTATGTAAAACTAATGAATTCCATCATAATTCTAACTTTAAACGATTTTAAATTTTTTTCAGGTTAATTAAACATGTAAATGAATGAGGTCTTGTAAAATTTTAAAGTCTTAAATATAAAAAATTAAAATTTTTATGAAATGAAAATTTACAAAAAACAAGAAATTTCCAATATTTTCTAAGTTCTGTACTTAGCTCAATATCAAAATTAGGTTAATAATATTTCATATTTTCATTATAAAGATAACATTTGGAAAGTTTCGACATAAGAGACAATAAACTGTTATAACATAAATTCAGAAAAGTAGATTACTTACAGAAGAAAAAACTGTACGAGATCTCAAACACAATAGGGTAAACTATATCAGTTTTTAAGTTAGAAACAATATACTTAAATCAAACACCCAACTATATTCCACACAGAAATTAACTAAAAATGTGTAAATTATGTGTTATTACTTATTACTACTGTGACTATATAGTAGTGATTTATTTATATTAAAAGCGTGTACAAATTTCACTATTAAATATAAATTCAATTGTGTCTATGTTATTTTTAGCGAAAACAAGACTTGGAAGATTCTCTTCAAGCGCATCAGTACTTTGCTGACGCTAATGAAGCTGAATCTTGGGTTAAAGAAAAAGAACCCATGGTATTAAGTCAAGATTATGGAAGGGATGAAGATTCTTCAGAAGCTTTATTAAAAAAGCACGAGGCTTTATTGTCAGATTTGGAAGCTTTTAAAACTACAGTTGGATCATTGTCTGAACAAGCTGCTGCATGCAAGGTAATGAATAACTTGTGTACAATCTATTGAAATCGATATTTTTTTTTCCTTATGCTTTTAATTATCTGATTTGTATAATTAAATTTTTGACATTTTTAATTTAGCAACAAGAAACTCCTGTAGTTGATGTTAGTGGAAAAGAATGTGTTATGGCGTTGTTTGACTATACTGAAAAATCACCTAGAGAAGTTTCTATGAAGAAAGGAGATGTTTTGATACTGTTGAACTCAAATAATAAAGTATGAATAAATTTAAAACTGTTATTATTAGTATTTACCTATTTTAATAAAATTAACTGTTGTTGAATGGAGCTACTTGTAAAATAATGCATTAAAAGTGATAACATTTTATATTTTTTTAATAATTAACTTTATCACACTATATATTTAACTTATATAATTATTGATGTTTCTTATTATAGGAATGGTGGAAAGTAGAAGTAAATGATCGACAAGGATTTGTCCCAGCTCCTTACGTAAAACGACTTGAAGTTTCTGGTCTAAGTGCATCTCAACAACATTTGGCTACTGGTGGATCGATTGCTGCTAGACAAGCACAAATTGAAGCTCAATATACAAGACTCTTGAGTTTAGCCAAAGAACGTCAAACTAAACTTGCGGAAACTGTCAAAGCTTATGTATTGGTGAGAGAAGCTGCAGAATTGGCCACATGGATCAAAGATAAGGTAAGGTTTTTTTTTTTTTTTAATCAATTAATTATTATTAAATTTAATATGGATAATTATAGGAAAACCATGCCCAAGTACAAGATGTCGGAGAAGATTTAGAACAAGTAGAAGTCATGCAAAAGAAATTTGATGACTTCCAATCTGATTTGAAAGCAAATGAAGTACGTTTAGCTGAAATGAATGAAATTGCAATGCAGTTAATGAGTTTAGGTCAGACTGAAGCGGCATTGAAAATTAATACTCAAATTCAGGTTTGTAAAATGATATTATTATTATTATGTGATCTTTACTTACAACACAGCTAATTTCAGTTTTTTAGTTAAATATTGACTACAAATAATAAGAAATATTGTCTAATTTTTTTTTTTTTGTCAATAATTTTTACATATTTTTATTGTATTAATTACATTATAATACCATAAAATATAATTAATTTGACAATTTTTGTTTTCGTTCCATTAGGATTTGAATGAAAAATGGACATCTCTACAACAACTTACTCAAGCACGTGCTACTCAATTGGGTTCAGCCCATGAAGTACAAAGATTCCACAGAGACGTTGATGAAACGCGTGATTGGATTCGTGAAAAGGATGATGCTCTTAATAATGATGATTTGGGTAAAGACTTAAGAAGTGTTCAAGCATTACAACGTAAACATGAAGGGTTAGAACGTGATTTGGCTGCTTTACAAGATAAGGTTGATAACGACAATGATTAATAATTTAATTTATTCATTTTGTATATTTTGTAAGTACAATAATATTAACTTCTTCTTTTAGATTCGCCAATTAGATGAAACTGCTAATCGTTTAATGAACACCCATCCTGAATCTCGGGATAACACTTACATGAAACAAAGAGAAATTAATGAAGAGTGGACTCAATTAACAGCAAAAGCAAACTCGAGAAAGGAAAAACTTTTAGATTCTTATGATTTGCAGAGATTTTTGTCTGACTATCGTGATCTAATGTCTTGGATCAATTCAATGATGGGATTAGTTTCTAGTGATGAATTAGCGTCTGATGTCACTGGAGCTGAAGCCTTGTTGGAACGTCATCAGGTATATTATTGAACATTTTAAATAATATTTTATTGAAACCTATTTTGGGTTTATGCTAAGAAATATTCACAGTATTATAGCATTAATATTTTGTACTTACATCAAACATTTATATTTATGTTCTCCTGTCGTTTTTGTAGAGTTTGAGAGCTGAAATAGACTATCGTTATGGTATAGCTCAGGTACAAAATGAAATATTGGTTTTTGTGTAAATGTCATTAAAGTTTGCACTTCACTGACACTACTGAATATTTTTTTGTTTTGATTTTCACACCCTAATAATAATATTAGTTTATAGTACTAAATGAATGCCCAGATTCTAATCATATAGTTAACAACTATTCACAATAGATTTATGTTTCATTTTTATTTTGAATACTTTTTTGATATCAAATTTTAAATTTATTTTACTTTAAAATATTTCCTAAATTTTATCAACATGCATCATTTTTCTAATCACAACACATTTTCAAATTTAAATGTACTCTTGTAAAGTAAAATTTTTGGTTTTATGTAAATAGTGTTGTTCCATAAATGTATATGATATCAATTTATGAAGTTATTATTCATCAATTCATATTAAGTACAAAAGAAATTAGTTAATTAATATCTTTTTGAGTTATTTATCTTGCTGTCCTGTATAGAACAGTAGAATTTTAAATAAATTACAAAATTTAATGTTTAAAATACTTATATGTATATCTGGGCCTTATTATTAGTTTTAAATTTATCAAAAATTAACTCATTCAGGGTTGCCAATAATCTAAAGAAGTCAGGAAATTTAGTATTGAGTTATAATTTTTCTGAATTTTTTTCAATAGGTATAAATTTTAAAAACACAATTTATTCTATAAATTTTCCATCTTTTTATTGCTGGGATAACTATTATATAGTTATCATAGTATCATAAAAATATTTTCTACCTATTTTATATTTTTGTCTAGGATCTGAAAGGTATTTTTTTTTCTTATTTTGGTTTAGTGAATTATTAACAAATTTAATTTTGTTAAAACAAATAATTTTTTAAATTTCGAGCGTTAGCAATAGTCCTATTTATATCCAGTCAATGAATAATACTATTTATATAAATTTATTTAATTCTGGAAATTTTGTAATTGTGGATCTGTGGCAACCCTGTCATTGTTTTAAATTTATATTTACTTACTTTAATATATGATGAATGAGAGTGATATATAACTGATGGCATCAGTCATTAAATTATTAAACAATTGTATACTAATAAAAGACATATTGAAAGTATTTTCTTAAAAATGTTTGTATTTGAAATTTTCAAACTTAAAACATTAGTTTTAGAATATACAGAGAAGCAATACTGTGCAGAAATTTGGTGACTATGCATTTACTGGAATGCCTCTTTAAAGTAATAGTATAAAATTCAGGGTATAGAGCTGCCACTTGCTCCTTATCCTTCATTACTAGGATGCAATCAATATATCACTACACTGTATGGGACCACTCCCTACATTTTTGTATAGCACCATTTGTTCTATATATTTTAAAATCAATGTTAAAACTAATATCAATTTTATATCTAATAACTAATATAGTAATATCTATTGATAACATTTTACAGGAGATATTTTATGTCTCGAGTCTAACTAAATCAATAAAATATTTTATTCACACATTTTCACTATTTAGACGAAAACAGTGTTTGTATTTTTGTATTAACTTTTATAATTTGCATTTAAGGAACACCGTACAGAAATTGATGCTCGTACTGGTACATTCCAAACATTTGAAATGTTTGGTCAACAACTTTTACATTCTGGACATTATGCTAGTGTTGAAATACAAGAAAAACTTGAAAGCATGACTGAAGCTAGACAAGAATTAGAAGAGTGAGTTCTTAATACATGAAATATAATTTTATTTTTAAATATATTAATGTTATATGTTATGTAGAGCATGGATTAATCGCCGAATGCAATTAGACCAGTGTTTGGAACTACAATTATTCTACAGAGACTGTGAACAAGCTGAAAACTGGATGTCTGCCCGTGAAGCATTCCTTGCATCTGAAGAAGTTGATTCAAAGGGAGATAATGTTGAAGCTCTAATTAAAAAACACGAAGATTTCGATAAAGCTATCAATGCACATGTATGTTTTTTGTTTAAATAAATTAATTTTAATCAATCAACTGATTTGGTATTTATTTGCAGGAAGAAAAAATTGCTGCTCTACAAACACTGGCTGATCAACTAATGGCTGCTCAACATTATGCAGCAACTCCAATTGATGAAAAAAGACAACAAGTTTTGAATAGATGGCGTCATTTAAAAGAGGCTTTGATTGAAAAACGGTCAAAACTTGGAGAATCACAGACTTTACAGCAGTTCAGTAGAGATGCCGACGAAATTGAAAATTGGATTGCAGAAAAACTTCAACTGGCTACCGAAGAAAGCTATAAGGATCCAGCTAATATTCAATCTAAACATCAAAAGCATCAAGCATTTGAAGCTGAATTAGCCGCTAATGCTGATCGAATCCAAAGTGTTTTAGGTATGGGACAGAATTTGATTGATAAACACCAGTGTGCTGGATCTGAAGAAGCTGTTGAGGTACTTAGTAACAAAAAAAAAAAAATTATATTGTATTATTTCATAATTTATATTTGTATACTTATTTATTCTGTTATAGTCGAGATTAGGATCAATTGCTGAACAATGGGAATATTTGACACAAAAAACAACTGAGAAATCGTTGAAACTTAAGGAAGCAAACAAACAGCGAACCTATATTGCTGCTGTTAAAGACTTGGACTTCTGGTTGGGTGAAGTAGAATCACTGTTGACATCTGAAGATTCTGGAAAAGATTTGGCATCTGTTCAAAATTTGATTAAGAAACATCAACTTGTTGAAGCTGATATTCAAGCACACGAAGATCGTATTCGAGGTTATTATAATGTTTAATTGTCAAATAGTATATTTTTAATAGCTATCAGAGATATACCAATATTACGTTTTTGCATTCAAATACCCATTTATATAAAATCAGCCAATACAACCAATTCTGATTCTAACGCACCATTATTGAATATAATATTTGTACATTTCCATGTAGTTAATTTCATAGTTTTAAAAAAATTAAAACAGTCTGTTTACATAGTTCCATAGGATGACTAGCATATAAAAGTCACCCAATCAAAGCTTTTATTTTTAGGTATGTCAGTGTTTTTGCATAATTTCTCTGCTGATAAGAAATACAACAAAATTATGATTATATTATAAATTGTTTTATATATATAAATATATATATATATATATATATATATATAATTTATCTCCAACATAATCCATACTTTATTGGGGGACCCCTAAAACCTTACGATGATGTTCACTTTTTTTATTCACTTTCATTATAGAAATACTTGTCATGCCTGTCTAAATTCTGTTAATCAAAATCATCAAAATCTGCAAATTTTTGAATCAAAGTTGGGCTTTAGATGGTACTTTAGAAAGGTCATTTTTCTAAATTCTCAATCATTTTTCCAAAGTTTGAGAAAAAATATCCATTATTTGAGTGAAAGTAAGAAAATATGCTATGAAATAAATTTTCTTGAAATCAATTTTAGTATTTTTTTAATCTGGTTATTTTTTAAAAATAAAATACTAGAAATTTAAAAATAAAAATTCCAGATTTTTTGCTTTTTGGTCATTTTGAGTTTCATAATTTTATTTTCCAAACAATTTTAGGTGTCTACTCTATATACATATTTATGTATTATTAATGTAATACAGTTTGATCAATTTTTATATTTCTAATAACTTTTTCATGTTTTTTGCTTCAAATATATTTCCTTAGAGAAATATAGTTACTCAATGATCAATTTGGATAAATCATCCTTTCCAATAATATATTCTATTAACTAGGCAACACTTTTTGTTATCAACATCTAAAATAGATAAAAACAAATATTACTAATTCTAGTTTCTATTATATGCATACAATAAAAACTACATACCTACCTTACAACAATAAAACCTCGATTATCTGTCTTACTCATCTTTTAACTTCTGTTTTGTGTCACTTATCCTGTACCAATAACATTATTACTGTGTTACAACATTATTAAATGCCTGCCCATATATTGTTATCATCTATTTATTATTTACATTCTACTAATGCTCTAATTACAAATCACAAACATAATATTTCTTTGTATACAGTCAGAGTTCTATACATTTGAGAAAACATTTTTTTTTTTTTTTTTACCTCCACACTGCAGATTGTTAAACACTAGATACTTCATATTATATTACATATACTTTAGATCAATTTTTAATATTTCAGTTTATTTTTGTGAAATTTCAGATATGAATGGCCAAGCAGATTCTTTAATTGAAAGCGGTCAATTTGAAGCAGGGAGTATTCAGGAACGTCGCAGCTCTATCAATGAAAGATATGAACGTATTAGAAATTTGGCAGCGCATCGTCAAGCACGTTTGAATGAAGCTAACACTTTACATCAATTCTTTAGGGATATTGCTGACGAAGAATCATGGATAAAGTTAGTTTTGTATTTGTATTGCATAAATTATAAATTAGGTGTTAAATTTCATTCTTTCTATCACCATTATTAGGGAAAAAAAACTCTTGGTTGGATCTGACGATTATGGTCGTGATTTAACTGGCGTTCAAAATCTGAAAAAGAAACACAAGCGGTTAGAAGCAGAATTAGCATCACACGAACCTGCTATTCAGTCTGTACAAGAAGCAGGAGAGAAATTAATGGATGTTTCTAATCTAGGTGTTCCAGAAATAGAACAGGTTAGCACTTTTTTTTTTAATTTGTTTAAAAAATTTCTTTATTGTTATTATTAAACGCATTTATATATTTAAAGCGATTGAAATTACTAAATCAAGCATGGGATGAGTTAAAACAAATGGCGTCAACTAGAGGTAAAAAATTAGACGAGTCATTAACTTACCAACAATTTTTAGCCAAAGTTGAAGAAGAAGAAGCTTGGATTAGGTTAGTTATAAATTTTAACATGATTATTGCATCATTTTATCTGCACATGCATGATCATTATAGAACAATAATTAAATTAATTTTATTTCAGTGAAAAACATCAACTATTGTCTGTGGAAGATTTTGGTGATACCATGGCAGCTGTACAAGGTCTCTTAAAAAAGCACGATGCATTTGAAACTGATTTTGCTGTACATCGTGATCGTTGCGAACAAATTAGCCATGGTGGTATAGATCTTGCAGATTCCAAAAACCATCATGCAGATAGTATATTGCAGCGTTGCCAACAACTCCAGGTAAATAAATATGATAGAAATATTTGAATATGATTTTAAAATAATTCTGTTTTGTAAATAGATTAAGTTGGACAATTTATCTGCACTGGCTGCTAAACGCAAATCCAAATTGATGGACAATTCTGCTTACTTACAATTTATGTGGAAAGCTGATGTTGTTGAATCATGGATTGCTGACAAAGAAACTCATGTTAGGTCAGAAGAGTACGGTAGAGATTTGTCTACTGTACAGACTTTACTTACAAAACAAGAGACGTTTGATGCTGGTAAGTACTGAAATATATATATATATATATATATTTATAACAGAAGGAAAAAAAAAATATTTTTTTTTTTTTTAGGCTTGCATGCATTTGAACATGAAGGAATACAAAACATCACTGCACTGAAGGATCAATTAATTGCAGCTAATCATAACCAGTCTGAAGCAATTTTGAAACGACATGCTGATGTTATCGACAGGTATTAATTTAATTAATATGGTGGTTTGTTTTGTGTGGAATTTCTTTTGTCCATGGGTAAGAACTTAATTATAACACAAGTAATAATTTTTAGATGGCAAAAATTATTGGGCGACTCTGACGGACGCAAACAACAATTGCTACGTATGCAAAGTCAATTCCGACAAATTGAAGAGCTGTATTTGACATTTGCCAAAAAAGCTTCTGCATTCAATTCCTGGTTTGAAAACGCCGAAGAAGATTTAACAGACCCCGTGCGTTGTAATTCCATCGAAGAAATCAGAGCACTCCGTGAAGCACATGCACAGTTCCAAGTAAATACCTAAAGCTATTAAAGAAATTACTTTTCATTGTTATTTTCACGTGCGTGTATTTGTGTAGGCATCACTGACGTCTGCTCAGTCAGATTTTGAAGCTTTGGCTGCTCTTGATCATCAGATCAAGAGTTTCAATGTAGGCCCCAATCCATACACTTGGTTCACCATGGAAGCTTTAGAGGATACTTGGCGTAACCTACAAAAAATCATTAAGGAACGAGATATTGAATTAACCAAAGAAGCCCAGAGACAAGATGAAAACGATACACTGAGAAAAGAATTCGCTAAACACGCCAACACTTTCCACCAGTGGTTAACTGAAACCAGGTTGAAATTAATTTTTGGAAACTGAATTATTATTTAGTCATTTCATTATTCAAAAATAACATTTTTTTCTCATTATGTAGAACATCAATGATGGAAGGGTCAGGTTCATTGGAACAACAGTTGGAAGCCATTAAGGTAACATTAATAAATTTGGTTTCGTGTATGTTTTATGAATTATTTTATTTTTTTAATAGCGTAAAGCGACCGAAGTACGATCACGTCGGTCAGATTTGAAAAAAATTGAAGACCTAGGAGCTATTCTTGAGGAACACCTAATATTAGATAACAGGTATAAAATTTTGTCTTCTTTAATTTTTTTTTTCGAAATCAAAATTCACCAATTATCCATTTGTTGATTAGGTATACGGAACACAGTACAGTAGGCCTAGCTCAGCAATGGGATCAACTGGACCAATTAGGCATGCGAATGCAACATAATTTGGAACAACAAATACAGGCCAGGAACCAATCGGGTGTCAGTGAAGACGCACTGAAAGAATTCTCAATGATGTTTAAACACTTTGACAAGGACCGTTCAGGACGTCTTGATAAGACCGAATTCAAATCCTGTCTCCGAGCCTTGGGTTATGATTTACCCATGGTAGAAGAAGGTCAACCCGATCCCGAATTCGAAGCAATCTTAGGTATTATATATAGTTTATTTTCATGACATAATTTGTGCAATCTATTTATTTATTTATTTTTCTTCAGATGTTGTTGACCCGAATCGCGATGGTTATGTATCGCTTCAAGAGTACATGGCATTCATGATCAGCAAAGAAACCGAGAACGTACAAAGTTCAGAGGAAATCGAGAATGCGTTTAGAGCGATTACGGCAGGTGACAGGCCATATGTCACTAAAGAAGAACTTTATGCTGTAAGTATCATTAATAATACTAGGGTTGGGGTTTTTGACCAGTCAAAATTTTTTATGGTCAATTGACCGGTCAAAATCTGAAAATTAAAAATTTATTTTTTGTACTATAAACAATATTGATATAATATTATAGATTATAATATTTAAATAATATTAATAGTTTTATTACTACTATATTACTGAAACTTTCTAGAGCTTATATTTGATAAATTATGTTTCAAGAATTTGTTAAAATAATGCAAATTTAAAAAAAATTTCAATTGACCGGTCAAATTCTTTTTGACTTATCAATTGACAAGATTTTGACCAGTCAATTGACTGACAGCCAACCCTAAATATTACCCATTACGCAATATTGTATTTACATAAGTATTGACATTATGGCAACTATTTGTTCATTAGAACCTTACCAAGGACATGGCTGATTATTGTGTGGCTCGTATGAAACCGTACGTCGATACAAAAACCGAACGTCCAATCACTGGTGCTTTAGATTATATAGAGTTCACAAAAACACTTTTCCAAAATTAATTAACATTGCACTCGAGAGTTTTTTTTTTTTTATATATATATATATAGATTATTTATTTACGTATACTTAACTATTTAGCAAGACTAAATCTTGTGAGAAATTTACTACTAATTTGCAATTTGCATTTGAAAACATGTTAAATCATTAAAATATTTTATTTTTATTTATTTAAATGTTCCAAATTTTAATCTACGGTGAGTTTTTGTTTAGTTTTTTTTTTTTATGTTATCCAAATTCGATGAAAGTCTACCTGTACTACTAACATGTGTTTTTCTTTTTTTTTTTTATTATTATTTATTTATTTTATTATTATATATTTAATACTTTACGAGTAGAAAGAGATCAATATATTTATATTTATATTGAATTGCTTAATGTGCGCTTGTGAGTTATACTGCAATAATAATTATGTTTAAACTAATTTATTTTTCACAATAAAGTCTCGCCAAATTTATTCCCCAGAGTTTTCTTTTTTCTTTTGAGTTTTTTCTGCCGCTTTGGCAATGGCAATTCCTATATTAGTGATAATACGTCCTGTTTCTTGCTGCACACGATGACTATGTATGATTATTTTAACAACTATGGACAGGGCACTTCATGCACATTTAAAATTTATTCAAAACATATGTTCTATGCACTCGTCTCGTGTGCAAATATCATATTATAATTTTAATGTGATCACACTGAGTTGTCAATGTTTTTTGACACATACTATATTTCATCATATACAAATGGTTTGAAATAAAATAAAGTGTCAATGCTTGTAAACTAAAAATCTGATATCTCAAAACTGCGCAGTTTTTGTTCGTGCAGGTTCATTATGCGCTTCAAGAATATCTGATACAGATTTTCAACTAAATTCGAAAGATAATCTTTACACGGTCATATTTTCTTTTGATAATATATTGTAAAATGTTTAACTCGAGTTTAATCGAAAAAATGTTTAAAAATTATTGTATTAAAATGCATTATCAAACATCAGTGAAAATGATATATTAATAGTATAAAAATTAATATCTCAAAAAACATTCAGTTTATATTTAAAATATATAATTTTAAAAAACAGAATTTTTTTTGAAGACTGTGATTTCAAACTGAAAAATTTTTCTATTCTATAGTACTGTATTCTTTAATACTTCAGTATTAATTTATATACAGTAGAACTCCGATTTTAGTTTGGGAACCGCTGTATTAAAGGATCAAGGATTATACAAAAAAAAAAAAATAATAAATTGAAATACAATTTGTATTTCAAAATAGGTTAATAAAACATGGGAAAATATTGTGTTTATTAGTAATTTTACAATTAATAATATTGATTCATATAATATTATACAATATCACTCAATATCATAAAGTAATATTCATTGTTACACCATAAATATTTTTATTTGGAAGGGGGGGGGGGCTAAAAATACTTTTGGGGGCTCTAAGCCCTCCATCTATTTGCGCTAATGCAGGTCGCTAATATAAAATCTGGTTTTATAACATAGTATTCTGTTTGAGAACAATAAGACTTTTTCGACAAAAAGAACAAGCTGCTCCCCTCCAAATCCAAAATCCTTAACAGAATCGATCATTTCAGAAAATTATAAAACTACATTTTTGATGGAAACCCTTTTTTGTTATTTCACAGTGGTCCTGGGGAAAACAGAATTTTAATTTTTTCCACCCAAAGAAACCTACAACTCATGTAAAAATGTGAACACTGGTATGCTGATGGGACTTTTTCTACATTTTACCAAATTTATACCATACCCGGAATTCAATATAGTGATGTTTTTCCATCAGTTTTTGCACTGTTGCTAAACAAATTGGAAAATACATATGATCATTTTTTTTAAAGAATTAAAAGAATTGAACGAATCTCTGAAACCAAAAAAGATTATATGCTCGATTTTGAAAAAGGTGCGATTAATGCTATTCAAAAGGTTCTTGTTAACACATCAGTTCGTGGTTGTTTTTTACATTTCTCGTAGAGCATTTGGAAACACGTGCATTATTTAGAATTGTAACAAAGGGGTATACTGAAGATTCGTTTTGTACCAGAAAATGCTTTTAATGAACTATTGGATTCAGAATTTTATTCACAAAATGAAGAATTCTTAACACCATTAACAAATTATTTTGAAGATACATGGATAGGGCGTGCTGATCGAAAAAATAGAAGGAGACCTGCAATGTTTCCAGTAACACTTTGGAATTGCTATAAATTTATTTCTGAAAATATTTTGCGAACCAGCCATTCAGTTGAAGGATGGCACAATGGCTTTGTATCCACTTTAACTGCATCCAGTGGCGTATTTAGGAATTTGTCAAGGGGTGAGATAAGAAATAATGTGTAATGTGTAAAGATAAAACAAAGTGAAAAATTCATAATTTATTATAATATTGTTTTTTCTTTCAATTTCACCAATTATATTGTCAATCTTTATTTTTAGTGTTTCGTGAATAGATTACATTGCCAATTATACAGTCAATACGCCCTAAAATCGAATTCACAATCAATTAACTACTAAGCAGTTTTTAGTTTAATTTATAGTTTATTATATTTTATTATACTCGAATAATTATTATTTTTTTTTAGTTTAAAATACAATACATAGATTATAAATAAATAGGCTTTTATTTTGTACTGTAAAGTCATGAAAATCCATTGAATGATAAATAGATTCGGCTAGCTTGAAACATTATTATGTATAAATAAGTTTTTATTTTGTTTTATTATAGTTTAATTACACGCCTAAATAGTTTATTTAAGTATAATACATTTTTAAAGAATTTTATTGATCTACAAACATGACGTGTATCTTCGCATTAAATATTTTTAAAAGCATTTTATCGAAGTTTATTATATTTCAATAACTTATAAGTGCCTATTAATTAATAATTTATAAAAACTATATTGTTTTTAAATATTTTAAAAACATTCTATGATTTACTCAATATTTGTATAAAATGAACTTTTAGTTCCAAGTTTTGCTGAGTTCTGCAACAATTTAACATCAATGTCAATTAATGACAATTTTTGATTGATAACAATTTGATATCCACAAATTATTTTCTTAATATGGTACTTTGATAATGACTACATTATTTTATGGATATTGGGAACCCATAACTTGTGACATCACTCATGAGTTATACAACAGTTAAAATATTATAAATAAACAATCACATAACTTGATTTTTGAATTTATTCAATTCAATCCAACATTATATGTACAATGACTTAATTACAAAATATTAAGATTTAATATTGGACAATTGGATGCCAAAAATTATCATTTACTATTGGATTTTTCCAAAGTGTGGATTATGTATTCTGCTAAGCTCTTGTAGATTTTAACCTAAAATTAAAATGAAAAATAAATATTAGATTTTCATAATATAGGAAATTAAGCTTCTCTAAAAAAAATTTTGAAGGGGCTTAGCCCCTACAGTTCCCCTCCATATACGCTTATGACTATATATCTGTTTACATATATTGGCTCATTACTTTATCCAATAAATAATAACCAACTGAAAATGAACTAAGGGAACTGGAAAAAAACTATCCTATACCAAAAACTTCCATTAGGTATAAAAAAATATTTTAATTTCTGTATCAAACATTAAATTAAAATAGTAAAGTAGAATATATAGTAAAATAATGTGAAGTAAAGTAAAGATAAGAAAGCTGGATATACTTTGCACTATGGATATTCTTCATTCCTAGAGTGACACTTTTGTTGGGTGTGTAGAATTTTAAGGAAAATATAAATCATTTCTTCAATAATACTATTCTGAACGAAGGAAGTTAATAATATAAAAAAACAATTATAATCATCATTTTCAATACATCTATTAAAAGTATTTGACCCAAGAATGAAAAATACCTGTGGTGCAAAGTATGTACAGCTTTCTTGTCTATACTTACCTTTGCTTTGCTTTACTTCACATTACTTTAATATATACTCTATTTTACTTTGCTTATCTTTACTTGATTTAACTTTATTTTACTTTACATTACTGTACTTTATTTTACTTTAGGTACTTAAATTTACTTTATTAGTCTTTGCTTTATAGATCAAAACACTTTTTCGTATAGAAATAATTGTCCAAAGTCTCTATCAGCCACTTTTTGAAACCAAATTTGCCTCTAGTAGGTATTTTAGGTAAGGTCATTTTTTGAATTTTTTAATTCCTCAATTTTTTTTCTTTGAAGGAGGGGGGAACTACCCAAAATTTGACATAAAAAACATGTAAACCATCATATTTTGATCCTAATTTTATGAAAATTCAAAGCTAGATAGACAATAATATAATAAACATTTTGGAGCGAGAAAATTTGAAAAAAAAAATTTTAGAAATGTTTTTTCTAACACTTTTTTTCTCCTTCCTTTATTTATTAGATAAAAAAATTATAGTAAAGTAGAGTAAAGTAAAATAAACTAAAGTAAATTAAATTAAAGTAAAGTAAAGTAAAGCAATGAAAGAAAGTAAAATAAAGTAAAGTAATAATAAGTAAAGTATAGACAAGAAAGCTGCACATACTTTGCACCACGGGTATTTTTCGCTCTTCGGGTCAGTTACTCTCTTGGTGGGTGTGTTGAAAATGTTCTTTATATTATTAACTTCATTCTTTCAGAATCGTCTTATTGAAGAAATTATTTATTGTTTCTTTAAAATTTTACACACCCAGATTTTACTATCTGAGGGAGTATTCCTAAGGAGCGAAGATACATATGCTGCGAAGTATTATGTCCTGTTTTCTTTTTTTATTAGACGGGTCTATTTAAGTAATATATTTGATTTTTTAAGAACTATTAATTGATATGATACGAATTACTTGTGAAGAATCTGGATGAGTAATGACGATGGGCTGGCCAGAATCACAACCATTAGTTATAGATGGATCCAAAGGTATGGAAAACAATGTATCGATTTCTGAAAACAATATTCATTAATATTGTTGAATAAATCACTGACCCGATAATTAAATACTTTCTTGCTTTGCTAATTCTTGAACACTGTCCCCAAATAAATGATTTTCATGCGAACAATTTGAACATTTCATGACACTCATGTTTTGTACAATTCCTAATATAGGAATGTTTAGTTTTTTAAACATTGTTATACCTCTCCTTGTCACACCGAGAGCAGCTTTTTGTCCAGTAGTTACAATAACAACTCCTGAAAAATTAAAAGTTCCTCAATCTATTTGTAATGTAAATTCTGTCAAACATTATTACCACTTATGGGCAGATTTTGAGCCAGTGATAAGTGTGTATCGCCAGTTCCAGGCGGTGTATCCACTATCATGTATTCTGTCGGATCCCAGGACACACCTCTTATTAGTTTATCGATGGCGCCCATGACCATTAGTCCTCTCCATATGGCCGCCGATTGACTAGTTATCAGATTACCCATGGACATGCTGCAAAAGGGGAAATGAAATCCAATTCAAAAACACACAGACTTTACGCGAACACTTTACCATTTCACTCCATAGTTTACGAGTGGTACCATGAGATTGTCTGTAAATACATTTTTAACACAATTACAACAATGCAAAGTTTACAGCAGAGATTCCCAACCTTTTTATCACTGAGTACCACTAGACGATTTTATGATAAATTCGCGTACCACTTTAATAATTCTAAAACTAAATTAGGAGAACCAAATTTTTTTTTTAACATACATTTACATTCTGAGTGGAGCGAAAAAACTAGTGTTTTTATAATCTTGTTAATTTATTTTTATTTTTTTGTTATTACTTTTTCTTATAGAAATACTTTTCCAAAAGTTTCAACCAAAATTTAAATCAGCATTCTGTTCTAGATGGTACTTTTAACGGGTTATTTTTCAGTAGATTTTCTACAATTTAGTAAAAACTAGCCATAATTTCACTAAACGCCTTTAAAACTTTATTTTTTTATGCAAACTTTATGAAAAATTATGTATAGATTCACAATAAAATAAGAAATACGAGTATTTGGGTGAAAGAAAAGGTTTAATATGTGAAAATAAATGTTTGTATTTTTTTTATTCTCAGTTGATTGTAAGATATATACATAGTTAGCAGAGTGATAAATAAATATTTTTTGTGATGACAGTACCTAAACTTTATAATTTTCAAGTGTAACATTTTCTTGTATGAACTTAAGCTCCGCTAAATCTTATTTTATTGTAGAAATTAGTTTTAGTTTCTTTAAAATTTAACACACCTAACAAACAAACTTCACTAGAGATGTAAAGAATAACCTGTATGGTGCAAATTATGACAGACTTTTAATACCGTATTCCTTAACAAAATGGATTTCGATATTACCCAACGCACTTTCTTTTAGCTTCTTTTAAAACTCAAAATTGAAGTTTTAGATTCTGAACGAAGTGAAGAAGCTTATGATTTTACAATGATGTTTATTTTTTTTTTTTATTTTTTTTTTTTGTTTTTTTTTCTGTTTATTTAAA
>JAIPRM010001385.1:0-38581 GCA_025469315.1 Stegophylla sp. TES_Ste_2020
TTTTTATCGTTCTAATTTGAAAAAGAATAATTATTATTAGGACCAAAGAAAATTTTTACCGTTGTATTGTAAACCATTTTCTAAAGGTGATATAAATTTTACAATATTTTGATATTTTTGTGCATTTTATAAATGTTTGGAATTATCGAGTTTTTAGTGTTTTTACCAAATACATAAAAGATAACATTTGCTTTAAATTAGGTAATCTTGCTGTTGTTCTTAAAAGATAACATAAACTAAAAGACGATTGGAAATGTAAGAATGACTACCTAATGTAATGTCGGCGTCGAAACGACCCATTCCCATATATATTACACACATATATATATATATAATAATGGGGGAAGGGCGCTTTTTCGTTTATTCGCCCACGGCGCCAATGACTCTACCGCCGGCACTGTGTCTAATTGACCTGAAAAGACCGTTTGAAGTTAGAATTTTGACGAAATTCGTTAGTTTTACCTAAAATTACACACTTTAACGTATATTAAAGAAAATTGGTTCTACCGATCTTTTTGGAAGTTTGTACCTAGGTGAAGAATTTCATTGCGAATATGCTGGTGTAATAAAATTTCTTACGGACAAATAATTAAGCATTTTACTAGGGTTTGATTGAAAAAGTAATCGGAGAAAGTACGGACAAATATTGTGATGTATTTCTAGTTTATGAGCACTTAAGAAGCTTATTAATGTTTTTTTTTTTTTATCGCTTCCTCATGTATTTTTTGATGCTGAATACGATGGTGTGGATTTAAATTTTGTGGAAAGCTGTGCTGCCAAAACTTGAATTTTCACTCTTTATGAGCAATAGTATAGCACAGACGGGCTATTTCATCACCACCACCAATAAAAAAGCAGTAACTACACAGTCGGGGAGGCAGCCAGAGGAGGAGAATCTATACTCTATAGGGTTTGGATGGGTGCACATGGTTTGCGGTTTGCACATATTTAGTAAAACTACAACTCATTTGCGCATGTTTTTACAGCTCGATTGAACTTACATGCCTTTATTAGGCTCAAGAGCTTATCGATAATTACCGATGACCTAACCAAAGTATTCCCACGTTGCGCAGTAATTCGAGAGACGTATACATTAGCGCATTTAGGACAAAAACATTTGAGAGCTAAAATGTTTATTTATTGATTTAGTTCCCACAAATTACATTAACCTTAAGCAATTTTCAAAAAATCTGGGGGCGGCTAAGGTTTAGCCTCCCTAAGCCCCCACCTAATTGCGCCTATGGACGTATATAGATTGAGCGCAGCGACGAGTGTCAAAACATACGTAGAAACTGTTAATAATCATCTGTATCATATTATTATAATATAATGATGTAACTTTCCATTAAAGTGAGAATGAAAATCTATTGTGCTCAAATTAGTTTAAAAAAAATAAATGTGCGCAAACGAGTTGTACTTTTATATTTAAATCTGAAAATCTGAAAACCTCCCACCCCCAAGAAGCGAATAATATCATTAATATCCAAGATATAAAGTATGTCCTCTTTTTTTAACTAGACTCCTCCGAAATAAAATCCTGGCTACATCCCCGACTAAACTTTTAACATTTTTCTAATTATCACATATTCTGATAAAACAGTGGTTCCCAGCCAGGGATGGGAGTTCTCCATAGGTTGAATTAAGATACAGCACGAGGGAGGGAAATATGGGGATGGTGTAATTACGAGAATTTTTTTGTTAAAATAATAAATATTTATTTAAATTATATTATCAAAATTTTATACTATAATTTTTGTTTTTATATTTAATATTATTAATTAGTAAGTTGGTTTATATTGAATTTTTAAAATAATACAAATTAAATTAATCTATGTGGTTGTATAATATATGTAAATAGTTGTAATTTCAGGTAAAACTAGCGAATTCCGTCAAAATTCTAAATTCAAACGGTTATAGAGAAAAAATTTGGCTAATGATTTTCGAGATATTTTCAGGTCAATTAAACATATATGTGAGTGAGATCATATTAAATTTTCAATTCTTAATAGTTAATGCAAGAATTAAAAATTGTATACATAAAAAGTAAAGTATATACAAGAAAACCGGACATACTTCGCACCACGGATATTCTTCGCTCCTTGGGTCAGATACTCTTGAAGGGTGTGTATAATTTTAAAGAAACGATAAATTATATCTTCAATAAGATGATTCTGAATAAAAGAAGTTAATAATATAAAGAATAATAATAGTCATCATTTTCAACACATTAAGGGTATCTGACCCGAAGAGCAAAGAATATCCGGCGTGAAGTATATCAGGTTTTCTTGTAACTATATACTTTACTTTACTTTATTTTACTCTACTTTTAGATTCTGTATGAAGTGAAGATGCTAGTGTTTTTACAATGATGTTTATTTTTTTTTTTAGATTCTGAATGAAATGAAGAAGCTAGTATTTTTACAATGATGTTTATTTTTTTTTATTTTTTTTTTTTCTGTGTACAACTATTCGTATAGAAATACTTGTCCAAAAGTTTCGATCAATAACTTTTTGAAACCGGATTTGCCTCTAGATTGTATTTTAAAAAGGCCATTCTCTGAATTTCTCAATTCTTTAATTTTTTTTTTGGAAAAACTACCCAAAATTTGACAAAAACGAACTAGGAAACCATCATTTTTTGATCCGAATTTAATGAAAATTTAAATATAGATAGAAAATCCTATAAAAAAGATTTTGGCGCAAGAAAATTTTGAAAATGTGAAAAAAAATTTTGGACATTTTTCGAAAATTTTTTTTTGTCTTATATTATTAACTTCCTTCGTTCAGAATCGTTTTATTGAAGAAATGATTTATCGTTTCTTTAAAATTTAATACGCTCGTCAAGAGAATACCACCCGTCGTGCGAAGTACACCCATCGTGCAAAGTAAGTTCGGCTTTTTTTTCTAATATATAAAGGAAAAAAAATTAAATGAGAAAAAAAAATTTAAAAATATCCAACTTTTATTATTCACATTTTCGAAATTTTCTTGCGTCAAAATGTTTCTCATATTGTCCTTACGTTGTCTATCTATATTTAAATTTTTATAAAGATTGGATCAAAAAATTATGGTTTCCGAATTTATTTGTCAAATTTTGGGTAGTTAAAAAAAAAAAGTGTGTACTTCGCTCGTCGGGGTGTTCTTCACACGTCGGGTGGGATTCTCTTGATGGGTGTTTTGAATTTTAAAGAAACGATATATAATTTCTTTAATAAATCGATTCTGAACGAAAAATGTTAATATAAAAAATAAATGAGAAAAAAAATGTTAAAAAATGTCCAAAATTTATTTTTTCACATTTCCAAAATTTTCTTGCGCCAAAATCTTTCTTATATTATTTTCTATCTATGTTTAAATTTTTACATAGTTCAGATTAAAAAATGATGGTTTCCGAGTCGTTTTTGTCAAATTTTTGGTTAGTTTTTTCCAAAAGAAAAAAAAAATGAAGAATTGAGAAATTCAAAAAATGACCTCTTTAAAGTACCATCTAGAGGCAAATCTGGTCTCAACAAGTTGCTGATCAAAACTTTTGGACAAGTAAATCCATACGAAAAGTTGTGCACAAAAAAAAAAAAATAAATAAACATCATTGTAAAAACACTAGTTTCTTCACTTCATTCAGAATCTAAAACTAACAAAATAAAATGATAATTATAATAAACATCATTGTAAAATCATAAAATTTTGTTACTGAATAAAGGCTGCTCGATATATATTAATACTATTCATACTATATGTGTATATAAAGAGGATGCCTATATTATCATAGCACTTCTCGAAATTTTGCATAAAGTGATAATCAAAATTTTCCTGCCGACTTTTGAAACAATGATATTATGTGTTATGGTTAGCGATTAGTCAGGTAAAGGTATGCGATAATTTAGTGATAATTATATAAAGCAACTTTTTGTTTATGACTTAGTACATCATTCTATTAAAGTCCTCCCCTAAAATGTTTTGATTATAAAAATTGTATTGAATAATTTTTTTTAAAATTTAATACAACCACCAAAAGTATTCCACCAGATGTTTGAAAAAATACATTGTGTATTTTTACATTTAAATACGTTAAAGTACGTCGGATTTTTATTATTTTCTATTAATTCAAACCACGAAAATTTTGGTATAGGCAATCGGTAAAATATAATGTGAATTAGATTTTTATTCAATGGATATTAGTTATTCAGTTATTGCTCAGTAGAACAAAGTTAGCTTGATAAAAATATTTTATACGCTATAATAGTTTACAGTTTAAACTATAGGTACCTTATGCGACTCAAAAGATTAATTTCACAAAAATTTAATTTTTGTTCGAAATTAGGTATTACACAAAGTGTGTAATCTGTTATTTTAAGCCCTAAAAAGCCTAGTACTAGCTCTAGTACTAGGTAGCCCGCTACCTAGTACTTGCGTGTTTATAAATAATAAATGTGTAATGTTTAAAACACACCAAATGATGATTTTCATTAATGATGAATTCGACTTTGGTTATTCAGTTAATATTTTAAAACTACTAAGTACTTAAGGTACTGCTAAGATTATCTCAACAATTATTTACCTTGTGAATGTTTATACACTAAATATATAATATTATTATTATTATTTTCTTTAATCCACGCACAATTTTTTTTTTTTATAAGTCCTCAAAAAGTTGTAAAAAATCATTAATTCATAGCAATGTATTGATTTTTATTTTATATAAATATTTCCGTTGAATAGGTAGGTATTAAAGCAAGATAACACAATTTTTTAATTTTGAGCAAAGAATTTATTTGAGTTAATCGGTATGTAAAGAGTCTATGTTTTTTTATTTATGATACATTTTTGTAACCATATTTTTGAGAAGTAAATAAATAGTCCATTAGTTTTCAAAAATTGAAAGATTGAGTTCAAACTGCTTTGAGAAATTTGAATAAATATCCACCAATTTTCGTCAAAAGCCAATATTAGTATAAACATTTGAAAAAATTATCAAAAAAATTCATTGACTTTTAAACTAAATAAATAGAATTATTAAATTATTAAAGATCTCTCGATGTTAAAAAGATTTTTTTCTAATATAATTTTTACGTTTAATATTTTCAGTATTTAGATTCAACCAATTTTTTCTTTCTCTGCAATTAAAATAGCATAGTAAATAATTTTCTGAATGCACTTTACATACATTTTTCAATTTAGAATTTTGAAAAAAATTATTATTTTTACTAATAACTTGAGGTATACATTTTATTACTACAGCATAAAATTTACAATTTCTATTTTGAGACCTGAAAATTGTGTACGAATGTTTTCATATACCTACGGGTCTACTTAAATTAATATTTTTACAAAAATAATCTAAATACAGTAAAATAGATAGATTCCACGAATAACGAAATCTACGTTAATCTTCCTGTAAATAATAGGTGCAATACAAATTTTACAATAATAATTATCACTAGCAATTTTAATATTAACATCACAATAGTTTAAAAAAAAAATGTACGCTATAAAATTTGAGGTAAAATAATAAATAAATATAAAATCATAGATGATGATCACGATTGGTGTTGGCCAGAGTATGCCATATTGTGAGCGTTGAGTTGGAGGCTGCGGCCATAGGGACCTGACTCAGATTCATGGTGATGACTGCTTTCTTCCTTTTTCGGCATCATCATGAGTTTTTTGATTATCATAATAGCGGACAGCGCGAGAGCGAGTTTGCCCACTATCAAAGCCTTCATGGCGATCAAAGCGATAATTTTCATTATCATCGGGCCCATGACTGCTGCCATCATCATACCCATCATCATCATAGCTTTTTTCATGGTTTTATCCTTCTTCTTTTTACCTCTACCTACGAACAATGGACAAAATATGGTCTTTAGTATAAAAATATCTCTTATGTGTTTCTTGAATATAATGTCGGAAAAAAGTTACCCACAAATATTTATATTTGTCTTATATCGAATTATATTATTATAAGACGTGCAACATACAATAATTATAAAGTATAAAAATAAATGTATTATGACTCAAAAAATATTTGTATAGCTTATCTCTATCCTACATTTCTGCCTATTAAGTATGAAAATCTAATTTTATTCAACCAATATTAAAATCGAAAAATGGATCCAATATAAAATATTATAAATCTATGTTATATCTTACCAAAATGCATAGGCGCAACTAGAAGCCGAAGACTGGGGGTGTTAAAAGTAAGAGGACACAGACCCGTGGGGGCTACGCCCCCCACATCCCCAAATACAATATTTAAATTTTTTAGTTACTATAACCACTCTTAAATGAACCATAAAAACATGGCACACAATATTTAAGTATACTACAGTAAAATACCTGATCATACATATATTATATTATTTAGGCGATACAAATAAAAAAAAACTATTTTGTTTAATAATTTGTAGATTGGTATTAATAGTATAATTTAAAAATTTTAGCAGTTACTTATACAAGGTACATTTTATAACTAAATATATCTATAATTCAACATTACATATCATACTAATATTATTTTTCTGTTACTAGTAGAATATTTTTCCAATATTTCTGATGAAGTAATTTTATTAACAAAATCTCTTTTAATATTTAATATCGATAAATCTGTAAAACGCTATTGCTCCATACTTGCCCTTAGCCAGTTTTTTAGACGACGCATTGATGAGAAGCTTCTCTCACAAATAGATATTGTCGTATTTGTCGATATTAATATTATATCACCTAATATTTAATATAACGTATAACTAATCATCACAAACAATTTGTGTTTCTGCTGAAAACGTCAGATAAAAAAAAAAACTTGCTTAAAATAAAGAAAATTATGTTTTTCACGCGATTTTACAATTTTTGGTGTTTTTGAACTGGGGGTGCTAAATTAAAGTCTGGAGATACTAAAGCACCCCCAAGCACCCCCCTAGTTGTGCCTATGCCAAAGTTTCTAAACTATTTGGATGATTACTTGCACCTAAAATTGACCTACTATTTAAAAATATTCTCTTCTCAGAAAGTATAATTTTAGACCCTGTAAAGCGTCTATAACCAACTTAAATTCTACTTTTCATTCATAATATATACCAACTTAAACAGCATTTTAATATCTTCTATGAGTCATAATTATATTATTTTTTTAAGCTTCAACATTTTGGGATATTTTGGCTCAAATTATATCTCAGTTTTCATGTATAAATTGTGAATTTTTTTAATAATGGCTATTCCAATCAAATTACTGTAATTTCAGATGCTTCTCAATGAAATGATTTTTCTTTGACGCTTTTTGAAATTTGTATTAAAGGCGTTTTTCATTGTTTTCCAACGTGTAACATTTTATTATTTTCTAAAAAATTTAAAATATTTAAAACTATTAATAATGAATTATAATATAAAAATCTTCAGAAATGTATAAAGTTTATATTATGAAGAGTGTTAATAACGATATACATATGTATATATATAAATTTGGAGTAGTGTTACTTTTTACTGTCTTCCGTTAGAATTCAACCATAGATTAAAGTTACCTATTAATGACTTCCCTCTTTTATCAGTATCTTCTATCAAGGATTTAGGTATAGTATTCTCGTCAGACTAGCTAAAACTACCTAACTAAAATATATTTTTGATTTTGATATTTTTTTGTAATGTTGTATATTTAAATAACCAGTCACTGCTAAAATAAATGATTTTAGCGTCTTTTATCATAGATTAAGTTCGAATTTACTATGGATAAACAATGCATATGAAATTAAGTGTTAACACAGAATTTTTATCTAAAAGTGAATATGAATTTGATAATTAGACTGCAGCGCTACAACTATATATTTTAATCTGTTTTAGTCATGTACACATTCTCCGCAACTATCTGATTTATAGAGCGTTTGAGGTTACTAATTATTAAGTTCATTATTTGAATAATGGTATTATCCGGATAATGACTATAAAAATAATAAGAATTATCAATTGTCAAACTCGAAATTTTAAATCACCGAGTTGAAATTTTAGAATCGAGAAGTCGAAATTTCAAGACATTGATTCAATATTACCACAAATTGTTTTTTACATTACGATACTACAATTACTTATGGTTTGATTGATGTTTCATAATAATAGATAAAGTTATCAAATTAAAAATTACATGACTGGCTATATTAATGCTATAGTTCTAACACATGATTTTGAAAATGAGCCGTTTACCGCGTTTATGTTGTCAACATGTAAAAATAATTAAATTTAATCTATGATCATAACACTTAAGTTCCAAACTAGACTGAATGATAGAATCTATGTGTTATCTGAGTTTTGACGACTGCTAAATGTGATTTTAAACTATTAAAGTAAAATTTAGAAATGATTTATAACTTTATAAGTAAATAATTACCTAATCATCGCAATTGTTACCACTGTTTGAGTCTCCTTAGTTGTTGGTATAGAGCTGTTACTCTTTCGATTTTTTTTTTTCAATATTCATTATTTAATAATTTTTTAAAAGTTTGAAAAAGCCAGGGGAGGGACATGTACTTCCCTTGCCCCTTCCTTATGGACGCCCATGACTGTATAACTGCCCAAAATAATATTTAAACTAATGTTGACCAATGGCTGTATAGTTTAATTGTTTTTATTCGAAAAGTGTGTTTAATCTATGTTATCTATCATGTTTTAATCTATAGATAAATTCTGGCGGAAGAAAGTCGAAGAGTAACACTTTTCCATATTTATTGATATATATAATATATCTGAACGTTTGGGCTAAAGTATTTATCCGAATTCTTTTCGAATGAAATATGTTTTTAGAGATAAAAAAAAAGGTAATTGAAAATAAATATAATTATAAAACCACTATCTTTTCCAGAACACTGAAAATCTAAAATTATAAATATGTGCCAAAACTATAATTTTTTTAGGATCACATATTTTTATTACAACCTATACGTCAAGTACGCACACAAAATGCAGAAAACTAAAACAACTCGCTTTCAGTGAAAATTGAACCAATTTCAAATATTTTCCCCATTCAAATGATAAATTTATGTTCTATAGAATGATTAAGTTAAGAATGTAGTAATAAATTCCCTTAATTTTTTTAAGTGAATAGAGAATTTTGTATTTCTTTTTCTTTTTTTTTTTTAATATTTGTTTTATTTAAAGTATTATAAAGAAAAGAAATACTAATTCAAAAATGCCTACCTCAGTCAAAATATGATCATTGTAATTGTCATTCAGGAACATCTAATGCTTAAAATTTAAAAATAAAGTTAATATTTTTGATATATTCATATTTGGTCTGACTCAAACCCCCCTCCTCCTTCGATAAGCTGTTAATCAATATACATATACGTGTACCCAAATTCTCATTTAAACTCGTATAATATAATATTATTATAATACAATCGATGGTAGAGCGAATTATTTTCTAAATTCTATGCTCACCTTCCTGGTCGGCTGGCGCGTCCATTACGATGGTCCTGGTGGACATGAGCAAATCTGCGCGATCGGCCAGCATCTCGTCCAACAGGGCCGACTTCTGGGCCGGGTCTTGGGTGGCGTCTAGGGTGGCCCGATCAGCCACGACGGACTGCTGGTCGAACTTCAAGGACTTGCCGGCTCGGACCGCAAGCGACACGCCGTCTGCGATGGTCAACGTGGGTTTGGTCAGCGCGCGGTCCAGGGCGGTCAGTGCCTTGGACTTGATGCACACCGCGGGCGATTCGGTATATTTTTCGCCGCCGAAACAGTCGTCCAACACGGACCACACAATCGTGGAGAAACCTCCTGGGCCGACTTCTTGTAGCTGCTGTTGCTGTTGCACAGGCACCGGAGAGGCGAGTCCGCAGACGGCCAGAGCGACGCAAACGGACGTGGGTAAAACATTTTTGAGAGACATTTTCGCGGTTTACAATACGCGTTAAAAAATACTTCTCGAGAAATCGGAATATATAAAAATAATAATTCAAAAATAATAAATTAATAACGTCGTGGGGAGTGTGGGCAGAACTTAACCGACCGTCGTCTGAGTGGATGTGATTGTTCACACTCGGCCGTCGGCGTCTTATATATACATCATACGTATTCTCGCGTATATTATGATGTGTAACCAGAACACCGTGGAAATAATAGGACGGATTTCACTGAATTCGATTAATTTTTTCGAATTTTATACGCCTCCTCCGTATTGAGTTCACGCGAGAGTGTAAAGTTCACGCCGTCGTCGGTAGTATACGTTGTACATAAACACCTAGCGATAAAGTGCTGCTTTCCAAAAAAAAAAAAAAAAAAAAACTACCTACTAAATATCGCATAAATACTAATTGGTTTAAACGGCGTGTATTTAAAATGCTTTTTACACCGTTTGATTTTAAACGCTCGTTATTATTAAGACGTTTATATTTCGATTTTAATTACCTATTCATACCGGCGAATAATTTTTGTTGGTAATATTGTAGTTTTCATTTGGTAAACAGTAAGCACCTACTATTACACTTAAATATTTTTTTTTTGTTTCAATACGATTCAGTGTATTTTAAACCCAGAGCAATTTAATTAAAATTTTTGAATATTTTAATTTTCAAAATGTTCATACTTAAACTTAACAACTGCAATCATCACTCTGTGTAGTTTTACTGTGGTAGAGTTTTAGTCTGTAGTATAATTACTGTAATACGATTACACGATTACAGTTAATAGGGGAGGTCTTGTCTCAAGTTTTTTGTTTTATTGATTCTAAACGTCATTATTATTAGCATGCATGACAGTTTGCACTTAAAACCAATAATTTGGTTCTAGAACAAATCTATATTGACTATTTCGTTATTTAGGTAAAGCCGGATAAGTACTGTCTGTCATACTTTTATTTTAATATTTTAATAAACATAATTAATTAATAAAGAAAAAATATCATAGGAAAAAGAGCGAAACATACTTCGTACCCCATGGGGACTTTTTACTCCTGATGGTCGTGTTGAATTTTAAAAAAACAATAAATCATTTCTTCAACAAAACAATTCTCAGTGGAGCTTCAGTTTATTATACAGAAAACTAATTTTCAGTTAGTCATGCTCAATATAAAAGTGAGCATGATTAATGATTTCATATCAGAGTAGTCAAGATATATTTCATAATTCGTGGAAATGATTAATTTTACCATGTTTTGAAATTTAAAGGTTTTTTAAGTATACAATAATTACTCGTATACAAATTTCAACAAAATTAAGAATATATGTATGTCAGCATATGAGTTATATAGTATATAATATGCCACTCTAAAAAAATATGTTGAATATTATAGAAACGAAGTAAGACATATACTGGATTAATAGTCATTTGAACCATAAGTCTAATTATAAAATGTAAAAATTACTGTATTATTCAACATTTGAGAAAATTTTATTACGGATAGAATATGTGAGGAATTTTTTACTGAAAATGATGAATTAAGAATTATGAGAAATTAACTGCAAAAATGTATTTTAAGTGAATAATATAAGTTTTGTAACTTTAAAGATGGTAAAAATTTTTACATTGATTCGATTTTTAGAATATTTAACTACTGATAGAAAAACACATGTCTAAAATAATACATTTACCTGAAGAAAAAAAAATGTTGTTAGACGAACAATATTAAATGCTTAATGTCGTGTTTTTTTTTTTTTTCATAAATAATTATTTTATGTGATAATGACCAAATGACCAGCATAAAACCATTAATATGTTAAATAATATAAAAAGTATATGAAAACATATTATTGAGATTTTTTTAGGGTCCTTAGGCATACCTATATATAGTATATGAGTACGGGTAATTAAATTTTTAACTTATAATATCAAGAATTTAAACTTTTATTAGATAAAAACTTACAAAAAACAAAGCATTTCTGTGATTTATTTTTATCCCAAAAGTGAAAAAAAATTTTTAAATTTGGACTAAATTACTAAAATTGATTTCATGAAAATAAAGTTTACGAAATTTTTTGCAATTTTATGAAAATTTTTCTTTACGCTCGAAAAAACTTCTAAAAATTACTGTATGAAAATACCACGTAAACAAAATTATCTACCGAAAACTTTTATTACACATATTGGTTAAAGCTCTCTTTCTTGTAAAAAAAAAATGATTTTCATTAAAATTAAATAAAAAAAAAGCAAAAGAAAACATCATTACTGTAGGACCACTCCCTTCTTCACCCCCTTCTATGAATCTAAAATACGAATAGTAGAAATTGGAAAGAAACTTTGACAGAAATTTCCAAAATATATTAAAATCACATTTTAAAAATTAACTGATTTAATAAAATAAAATAAATAAGTGTGGTCTGTGTAATAATATTTTATTCGTTTAATATAAAATTAAATTGATTTTACGTTGTTAACTAGGTATATTAAAAGCGATGCATACAAATGCAAATATTTGTGTTTTAAGAATTATTAATATTTTTTTTTGATGAAATAATTAATTTTGATGTGATTAATATAAAAATTTATTTTATATGTGTATTTTAATATTTAAATTACTATAAATAATTTACAATAATATACCCATGATAATCTTAAATTATCCTATTAAAACATATAAATGTTTATATATATATATATATATATATATATATAATATATATACACGTATATTTGTAATATGTATTTAATTCATACTAAGCAAACAAATTTAAATATTCTGTTTAAAGTATATCTAAAAGACAAATTGATAAATTATTCCTTATACAACATATTTTACAATTTCCATCAATAAATTAAAATGTGGGATCCTGAACAAATCTTTTAACATGGAATTGAATCCTCAGTAAAACATTTCATAGGGGATCTTAGCCATAAAAAAAATTACCACGACATTTTGGCAGAATTATAATCTAAATTTGATATCAAACCATATATTTCTGAAAAAAAAATAATAGCATTGAAAATTTGATAATTAAATAGAAATAATGTTACAATATTAAAACATATTTTTTGATAGTTTTGGATTCCTATTTTGACCTTGATGGAATGAAGTTACAAAAAAAAAATGGATGTCATAAATTATCAGAATATATTTTACTATGATTTTATCAAAAAAAACTTTCCAACTACTTATGTGTAAAAAAACGCAAAGTAAAAAAAACTTATAAATAACTGCTTTAAAGTGTGTGATATAAAATAGAGTTTAAATGAACGGTCTAACGTGTAAAATTAATATATTAGTAATTAATCCAAATTTAATAAAAATGCATTATTTATACGTATATATTTATTATAATATAAATTATGAATTGTATTAACTGAAATAAATTCAAATTTAGTTTTCTTGGTCAGAAGATTAAGTCTAAAAATATATATAGTTAAGCACTATATGTTATATAATAAATAAAACAGACCCTATAAAAATAAATAAACTTATTATTTCCGGTCAAGTAAAAATGTTGGAATAATTTCAGTTAAAATAATCATTATAATGAATACATATAAAGAATACATTTTTATTAAATTTGGATTAATAATTTATATAATATACATTTTACCCATTAGACCAGCGGTTCCCAAACTATTTTTGTTTACGCCTCCCTAAAAGTGGTCATATTTTCTCACACCTCCCATGGATAACACAAAACAAAAAAAATTACAAACATCTCTTGAGTATTTTAATATTTTTAAGCTTAAATTTTTACGTTTGTATGATCAAAAGAATAGTCGTAACTTACTTATATTTTAATTTTATATGATATGCAATATAAAATAATGTACTTGTTTTCCGTGTACTTACTATTTACTAATGTCCCACAATTAGGATGTGACATGTATACATACGTAATAACCACTCCACACATTTCTTTTTTCTCATCTAGTTTGAACAAACATTTTTATTTTAATGCGGCAAAAGATTCTTCTTCACACGATAGAAAGCGAAATCAGTGAGTTACAAATGGTGCATACATATATACATATATATACGTTATCAAGCTTTGTCACTAACTCCAGGATAGTCATATCTTATTTTAAACAAAAATTCTTAAATTTATAATGAAGAAAATTTTATTCTTATCGTAAGAATTAGTTGAAATTTCGATTATATTTATTTCTTTTGTATAGTTACGAAATTTGATGATTTCTTTTCTATACCAATTTATACAGTTCGATTACTTCTAGAATACATTTCACGAAATTACTTTTATCAAGTAATTGGAAGTTCTAATAATATTTACATCACGCCTCCCTTACTAGATACTCAAGCCTCCCAAGAGAGGCTCTCCGCACAGTTTGGGAACCGCTGCATTATACCATAATATGCTTAGATTCTTCCTTATATCACACACTTTAAATCAGTTATCTATAAGTTTTTTTTTTCACTAAATGATATTGTACACAGAGTTGGTGGAGGGTTTTTTTTGGGATTTCATTAGTTTTTGTTTTTTATAAATTACCATATTTAAATATTGGATAATTTTTGATTATGAGTGGAGTGAAGGATCTTATGGTTTTAAAATGTTTATTTCTTTTGCTTATTTTTATTTTTACTTTTATTATTTAGGAAGAATTTAAACACCAATTTTATTCTAAACCAAATCAAATTCTTCTAATTTATTATAATTCATACTAATACGAATATGCGAGTATCGGAGTATACACGTACAATATGATAATATAATATATGTGCAATGTGCGTATAATTATGAAAACAATAAAACACTACTGAATAGTCAAACACCGTCAAACACTGAGAATTAATTTGGCGGTAGTCGGAGCCAGTAGCAAAAATACTATAAAATTACCAATAAAATAGTCAAATTATTTGCTCATAATTGAAACATTATTCAAATAATTCTATTGAAAGTTACTAAAACATATATGCCTTATTAATTATTTCGATCAATCAATACTTCATTTTACTTCAAATTTGAAATTTTTTACTATAGTTTTATTCAAAATAACCATTTATTGAATCCGATTTTTAAAAAAATATTAATGCTTACTTTCTATTAAAAGTTAATTTTCTAGGACTTTTTTAAGTTTGTGAATAATTATTTAATAATAATGTTAAATAAGTCGTAATATCACCAATTGACGTCATAATATCATCATTATTATGACGTATTTAACAAAATTATTAAAAACTTAAAATAATTGTAGGAAATGAACGGATTAACTTGAGGATTAACCTGTATTAAAGATTTAAATACCAATATTTTTCTAAAAATCAGATTTACAAAATGACTATTTTGAATTTTTTCTAAAACTGTAGTATACAATTTCAAATTTGGAAATTTGAGTCTTCTTCTCTCAAAAAATTAAAATAAAGTGTCCATTATTGCTGTAGCACAATGTTCTAATTTTTTTTTTTTTTTTTAAAAAGTTAAAAATTATTAATAGAAAAAAAGTTATTGCATTTGTCAAATCGTACTGTATACAGGGTCGTGCTGCTACACGCTTTTTTTTGCTCAGCTTCGCGACACTTTTATGTCACTGAATATTAATATTAATTATTTAATTTCACTAAAAATATAATTTATGGTATGTTATATAAAATATGAACATCAACATTTTCGAAAAACTGCAGTTTTATAATTTACCCCTAACCAAAAAAAAATATAGACATATTTTGCAACATGTTTTAGGTTTTGTCTAGCTGGGAATTTTTTCACCGTGTTAGTAAAATTTTATTAGAAAACACCTTATAAAAAACGAAATATTTTTAATATTTTCGAAATTCTTAAACGATCACAGAAATGATAAAATGCTTTTGATTTTTTTCCGTTTATATTACATTATTAATATCAATAGGTTTCTGTAGGTACTATTTGTTGGATTTACGACTAAGTTACTAATATTTGTTTCATGAATATCTGGTTAACATCATATTTATTTTACCATTTCAACTCGAATTTTCTGTATTTTTTTCTTTATTTATGGAAAAACCGTTGAACATTTCGAAAAAAATACCTGTTTAAAAAATATTCCCATATGAATTATCTGCTAGAAATATATGCTACACATAATGATTCGTATAATTTTTTCGAGTAGAAAAAGTGTTACCATAAAAAATAAGATGGAACAAATTAAAAAAAAATAATCACTATAAAACCAATTGCTTCTTCGCATCTCTATTTAAATACAATTCTAAAAGATATTTTTAAAAAATATAATTAAATAATATAGTAGTGGCGGATGTTAAATAGTTGGGATAAATGGTAAGGAAAATGAGAAAATGGTAGCGTAACAGTCTATTTAAGCTAACCTTAAAATAAGTGATCATCGTTTTAAAAAGATCATAGGTCATAGGGTACAATAATAATTGCATGTTATGTTGCAGTGTATCTATTTTGTATAGGTACATAAAAGTGTTATGAATTTATGAGCCAAAACGTGTTATATGCTGCGCCGTTTTAATTTTCTGAATAAATAAATATTCTACACTTTCTGTAAAACGCCAAAACTAAATCAGGATAAATCAGTAAAAGGTGCAATAAAAATTAAACAACAAATATTGCAAACATTTTTAATAATAATTATGTGATTGGCAAGCAATGTACAAAAAATAAAATAAATATTTCTACGTAATAAATAAATAAATAGTAAATGCCATTGATGTGATCACGATTGCTGTTGGCCAGAGTAAGCCATATCGAGAGCATCTAATCCCAAGCTTCGACCCCAAGATGACGATGATTCAGATTCATGACCACCTTGTTGCTGCTTCGACATGAGTTTTTTTATTAACATAATACCGGACAGGAGGAGAGCAATTTTGCCGGCTAACAGCGCCTTTATGGCGATTAAGGCAGTGAGTTTCATCATCATCGGACCCATTACAGCTGCCATCATCATACCCATCATCATCATACCCTTTTTCATTTTATCCTTCTTCTTACCCCTTCCTGTAAAAAATTAACAAATACTGTCGTTATTTTAAAAATATCTATTACATGTAACTGGTATAAAACAGCAAATAATAAAGCAACATTTAGGCGGGCTAATATTTTCTTTTGATTTTGTACGTAACCCCTTCCCCTGCTCAATACATACAATATATAAAGTTCATTTTTTTTACCAACATGAAAATATTTGAAGACTTCATTTAAATTTTGGAGGTTTAAAGCCCCCAGAGGATTTTCTTTCTATAGCTATTACTATTTGAAATGGGGCAACCATAACTTTTAAAAATAATTATGTAATATACCGAGGTAATATTTATTCTCGAATCGAACAGAAAATTTATAATAAATAGGGGTAACTTGTAACTAGAATAGTGAAAGTATTTTGTTGATTGCCACAATAAGGGGCCGTAAGTCGGTAATTCAGTTTAATTATTTTCCACATAATCGAAGTTATTCGTAAAGGTAATCTAAAAATACCAAATTTTATTGAATAAGAGAACGAATTTTCATTTATCTATTTAAGCAATATTTCCTAAACTGCAATTTTAACAATTGTTCGTCTCACCAGGTATGCAAATAGGAACCGTTTCCTAAACAATTGCTACTTTACCCATTATTTTGGTCTTGGTCTTATGTATTAACTAGATTTACACTCTAATTTAATTGTATAAAATAAAAAATGTTTTGTTTAAAAAAATTTATAATTAATTTAGACGAGAAGGACGGGAAATCATCACCCGGGTGCCCGAATCCTGAATACGTTTCTTCCTTTACTCAAAAAAATACTCGTAAAATTATTTTTTATACAACTCTTAACCTAATTGAGTTCATACCCACATCTCAGAAAAATAAAAATAATTTAAATGTTGGATTATGAAAAAAAAAAAATGTTATACTACGACAGTCGAAGATATTTCATGTTGTATTCAAGATATTACAGAAATTAGCGATTACTTAGCTAAATAAACCCTATATTTTCTAAATATTTTTTATTTTTTAATTATATATCTAACGGTATAGAATTAAATTTATGGTATTACAAAACAATATTGATTATTTCAACCGATGAAAAGGAAAAAGTTGAATTTTGTATTAATATTAAGTTAAAAACAATAAAAATAAATCACGTCATTATAACTCAAGTTCTTAAAAATTCCTTTGTTCTACTCAGATGTGTCGTGAATGTTTACAGTTACACGAACATACCAAATATTGTCATTAAATAAAACATACGTTCATATTGTGTAAACAAAACAAGAGTAAATCATTGATCGTATATATGAGAAAATACATCTCCTGAACGTAAAAAACATATTAATTTGACTTTTTCCAAGTTGGAATACATTTTAGAACACTATTAAGTCATTATCTACTACGATATATCTCGTTTAATTAAAGTATTTTAGTTTTAAATCATTATATTATTAGCTTTTAATGTTTATTCGGGCTTTAACAAGAATAATAAATAAATAGTACTCGCGTTATTTCTAATGAAATAATCATGAACTTTTAACAGACTAAAAAATACTTGAAAATAATAACAGAACAATTTAAATATAACTGAATAATACTTGTGAAAGTACACTTAAACAGTGATTATTATGAATGATAGAACAAACATCAGTTTCAGTAATTAGTAAAATGTATACATCGTATTTAAAATATTTTGTTATATCCGTAACACGTAATAAAATGCTATAATAAGTAATTTCAAAAATAATGTTGAATAAATTAATAAACTGTTTAAAATCAAGATAACCAAGAATCATTAAAGGCTGTTAAAATATATACCTGCGTATTTTAATATATCTAACGATATATAATTAAATTTATGGTATTACAAAACAATATTGATTATTTCAACCGATGAAAAGGAAAAAGTTGAATTTTGTATTAATATTTCATGTAAAAATTGTAATTTTTTTCATTTGTGCAAAATTTATATTGAGAAATTTTTTTTTTGCTGAACATGTAGTCCTATATGTTGATCACACTGAACATATATAATCGATTTAATACCAGAATTATTGGATACAATGCAACGTTTAATCGAAAATTAACAATTATCAATTTGATTGCTTTTTTTTAAATTAAATCCTTAATATAATTGTGTCACTTATTAACCAGTTTTATATTAAACGAATACAACTAAATTATGGAACAACAATTAAAACACATTAATATTGTACTGTAAGCATTGGCGCAACTAGGTGGGGGCTTAGGGGGCTGAGCTCCCTCAAAACCACTCATAGCCCCCCCAGATTTTTTGAAAATTGATTAAAGATTAATGTACTTTCCGGGGGCTAAATCAATAAATAAACAATTTAGCCCCCTTTAGAATTTTTGTCCTAATTGTGCTAATGACTACGATTTTTTGTACCTGAGTTATAGTCAAACCATTTAAATTTTATTTTATTAATGGTATAAATGAATTGTGAAAAGTAACGTATTTGTGGGAAAACGTTCGGCGAAGCTCCCCTTCTCCCACGGGGAAAAAAGGTTTATTTGTTCAATTATTATATGTGTAGTTACTACATTTTACATCGTAATACAAACACTAAAAACTTATAAACCGACTCACATGTTAAGCGGACATTTTTTTTTTTTTTTCTAACGTGTATCGACACTCACCTTCTTGTTCGGCCGGCGAATCCATTACGATTGTCCTGGTGGACATGAGCTTATCCACGCGACTAGCCAGCATGTCGTCCAACAGGGCGTTCTTTTGATCCAAGTCTTTGGCGGCGTCGAGGGCTGCCCGATCGGCCATGTCCGACTGTTGGTCGAACTGCAGAGACTTGCCGGCCCGGGCGGCCAGCGACACGCCGTCCGCGATGATTAACGTGGGTTTGCTCAACGCGCGGTCCAATGCGGTCAGCGCCTTGGACTTGATGCACACCGTGGGCGATTCGGCAAAGTTGCCGCCACCAAAACAGTCGTCCCACACCGACCACAGGACCGTGGTCAATCCGCCGGTAGCCGGTCCGACTCCTTGCGGTTGCTGTTGCACGGGCACCGAGGACGCAGCGCGTCCTACGACGGTCAAGGAGATACAGAATAACGCGGATAAAACGGCCGAAGACATGTCTGCGGCGAAATAGTGTGTGTTAACGACGTGTTTTGGATTTTCTCGGGTACCTCGCCGTGAGTGCGATACCGTCGCGTCGAGTATGTCGGTCGTATGGCACCGACTGTAGTTGTTGTCGATGAGTGGATGTGATAGTGTGCACTCGGCCGTCGGTGTCTTATATATATATATATACGTGTTAGCGTGTGAGAAACCAGAACACCGTGAAAATAATGGACAAATTTCACCGAATTCGATTAATTTATGAATTCGTTACCACCTCTTTTATTGAGTTCATTTGGCCGCATAAAGTCCAAGCCACTAATTTTCCATTGGAATTGTTGTAAAGTTATTTAATGATGTCGGTACGTTAAGTAATAGACAACCACAATCAAGGTTCCTGCAAGAGGCGCTCGGAGTGACTATACCCCCTGTTTTTCGATCACTGGTTGTATAGGGTTAGGTTAGGTTATTTTTTATTACCTAATTAAATATTTTTAAAAGATGTATTTTTTTTTTATTGTTTACTTAATACTATGTTAACCAAATAAACCAATGTTTAAAAAAAAATTAAATTTTAAAAATATACTTGATATACCAACAGAACAGATTTCTAAAACAATCCATTATGTAGATTGATTTTTCCACACCAAATAATATAATTAATAATTCAATTAACTTTTATAACATACGATATATTATATTAATAATTATTCTTACCACAATAATTCCGTTCCTGTAACAAGCCGTTTATGCGAACGTACATTTTCTAAACTAATACTCAAGAAAGATTTATCGTTTCAGTTCATAGGACAGCAGATGACCAAAATTATTAATTTTGATGACATAATTTAGGAATTAAAAAGGCGGACATACTTCACACCAAGGGTATTCTTTGATACACCAGTAGGACTTAGTAGGCGTGTTTAAATTTAAAAAAAAACAATAAACCATTTATTCAAAAAAACTATTCTGAGGGGAGCTTCAATACAAGACAATTTTATGAAAAATAAGATGACAAGAATATATGTAAGAAAAAAATTACAAAAAATAATCACATGCCTATTAAAAAAAAAAAAAAATCACCTAAATATTTTTCACATTATTATTTATCTATAATTAAATTAGCATTACGTTTTATTAACAAAAAAGGGTTAAAACTTGAAAATGTTTTTGTCAAATTTTGGAAAAAGCTCTCTAAGGTACAATCTAGAATCAAATTCTGATTTAAGAAGTTGCTTATCGAAGTTTTTGGATAACTCTTATAGCATGAAAATGTATTTCCAGAAAAAAATAATAATAATAAACATTTCAAATCTTTGCTCCACTCAAAATCTAAAAATAAAAATTCACCCCCAATTAATACAATTTCAAAAAATGCTACCTCTATGACTAAGAACCACCCTAATATATATATATATATATATATATACATTTATATTTATTGGCCCCCCTGGTAAAAAAATTTAGATTTTTAATAAAATAATATATTTTGGTAAAAATGTATACATTTATTATATATACCTACTTACATATTTTAGGATTTTAAATACATATAAATTTGCACCCTGGATAAAAGATATATATTTTTAGATTCTGAGCAGAGTGAAGAAGCTTATGAATTTACAATGATGTTAATTACTTTTTTTCCGTTCTGCAAACACTTTTTCGTATAGAAATACTTATCCAAAAGCATCGATCAGCCACTTTATGAATCAAAAGTAGGCTCTAGATTTTACTTTATACTTAGAAATTTTCGAAATTAGCTTTATTTCAAAAGGTTTTGACATGTCGCTTTGATTGGTGCCTTCTCCTTCCTTACCCCTATCCCAGGGCCAGCTCAAGCAAAAATAGTGCGCTAGGCAAAACTTAATTTTGCCGCCTCTAAAAAAAAATTGAGCTCTAATTTAAATTTAACCACTAACCCTATTTTTTTGGTAACATACTTACACAATATTTTTAATTTTTTTTATTTTAAAGAAATAACTAGTAATGTAGGGACAATCCGGTTATTTTTATATATTTTTTATTTTAATATCATATTTATACAATTATATTATATAATTGATTAAATACACATATTTAAATTTTAGGATTACGTATAGTTTTTGACTGTTAATAAAAAAAAATCATATTCTCTAAACTGAATGTTAAATTAAAAAAAAAAAAAATACTAAGGACCAACTTAAATTTAAAAGCTGATTTAAATAATTATAAAATATTAAAAGTGATGGATATCAGGATATATCTATAGTAAAATTACTTTAATATGATATTAAATTTAAATGAATTATATTTTCTAAAAATAAATAAGTTATGCAAGTTTAAAATACATTAGAAATTGAAATATAATACAAGATTTATCTATTGACATAAGTTTTAATATTTGTTCATTAAATCATTATTTGGACATTAGTTTTATAAATATGTACGGTGAGCAGATAGTATTTTATTTACTTAAGAAATCAACTGAATTTCTATTTTTAACGAGCTTCGATCGTCAAGAATCGAGCACGAGTCACGATGAATACAAGATAAATACAAATTATAAGAAAATACGATATACAAAATGCCGCCTATGCGATTAAAATATAAAACAAAACCGTAACATAATTTACATTGGTGCAACTTGGAAAACAATTTGAGGGAAGCTAATATGTTTATTAGATTGATTTAGCCCCCCAAAAAAGCATTAACCTTATGTAATTCTTAAAAATTCTGGGGGCTATGAATAGTTTTGAGAGGGCTTCGCCCCTTTTAATTAAATTATAGTGGATTACCTACTCATTATAGGTAAGTTGGTTTTCACTGATGATTTTTTTAAATAATTTTCCTTGCATAATAGAATAGAAATAAATAAAAATGTATAAGTCAATTTTGAAAATGCCACTCCTGCTAAAATGCCGCTCTAGGCAGGTGCCTAGCTCGCCTATACTTTGAGCCGGCCCTGCCCCTATCCCCTCTACACCCTAACATCCTCTATCACCTACTCCTACCCCTCCCTACCTTACCTTGTAACCATGGCAAACATGGTAACTTGGTGACCAAGGTAACGGGGTAACCATGTAAATGTGGTAACCGTTGTGGCTATGGTAATATAATACACATTTTGTGTATATTGCGGCTCGTGTGTTGTTACAGTTTATACTACATAACGTGGTGAAATATAGTATACCATGTCTTTGGTTACTCTAAACCTTACCCATGATTATCGATAATCAAACCAAAGTGTCCCCACGTCACACAGCAAGTTGATTATCAAGCCGAAATTTCCCCACGTTGCACAGCAAGCCGAAAGTTGATATCGATTTGAATCAAGCGTGAAGCGTGAGAAGTGCGACACAAGCTTGCGAAGCAAGTGAGGGGAGTTTTGTGAAGTGAGCGAAGCGAAGCTCAATGTCATAATAGTGCAAAGCGACGGCTCTGAACTTTTAAACATGATTTAAATACGATGTTTCGGACTTTTGTTGGACGCAGTCTATACTCTACATGAACGCCATAAATGGCATAAATAATAATTTATGCTTTCGTTGGACGCAATTTACATACACCTTATAGATATTTCACGGGATGCAATTTACATATACTCAAAAAATATCCGGGACGCAGTTTACATCAAAAAGAAATATTGGAACGCCACTTACAGTTAGTCGAACAAAAATATAGCTGTGTGTACTTTTCTTTTTGGGATTTAAAAATTAAAGTTATTTGCTAAAAATTTACAAATCAATAATCATTTATAATATGTAATATTACTAATTTACATCAATTAACAGGGGGCCAACAAGGAAGTTAATAATATTAAAAACAATAATAATCGTCATATTTAACACATCCACCAAGAGTATCTGACCTGAAGAGCGAAGCAACCCCGTGCGCAGGATTTGTTGAAGTGGGGTGTTTTAGTGTTTCAAAAAATATTAAGTATAAGGTAATATTGAAATGTTTATTTAAATGTGTATTACTGTATTTTTTTTTCAGATCTTGCAAAGTTTTTGTATTATATAGGGTGTTATATTAGATATGTTTTTTTGACCGTAACAATGCAAAAATTTGGATTTATTTTTTTGGAATATTCAAATTCCTATAAAAACAATGTTTTTCATAACTTTATTTTGTTATGCCACCCTTAATGATGTGCTGTGGTGATGCGAATTTGATACATTGAAATCAAAATTCGAACATGCAGTTTTTAAATTATTCATATTTAAGCATTAAGGATAATAGTAATAAAGGAATAGTCTCTTGGGCACATGTTTAGTAACTTATGTAATATTTAATCATTATGAATGAACAAAATTAATTCTTCATCAGAAATATTTAATCAAAATGTAGATTCATAATAATTAGTTAATCAAAACTATAATAATATGTATATTTTAGGTAGGTAATGTATTTATTACCTATAGTGTACCTAAGAAGCTATATTATCCCTAATACTTAAATTTGAATAATTATTCAAAAACAACTTGTTTGAATTTTGATTTCAATAAATCAAATATAGTCTATACTTTTTATCATTTGTACTACCAAAAAAAGAAAAGTTTTTTTATGCAAAATAAGATTGAATTGAAAATAATTCAAGGGTTTAATTTTTAGTACCATGTTCTATGAAATTCAGCCGTTCTTAAAAGAGTGCAAATTAATCTTCAACATTATAATATAAACTAAAAATTTAGTAAAATACCCAATGGAGTGGATTTGAACCCTAAAAATCCTACCCTTGCGTACGGATCTGGAGCGAAGGATACCCATACTGCAAGTATGCCAGGCTTTCTTTTCTGTACTTTATTTTATTTATCTTTGCTTTACTTTAATTTAATTTATTTTACCTACCTTTAATTTAATTCACTTTACTTATCTTTGCTTTACTTAACTATACTTTTTTTATTTTACTTTACCTACTTTACTTTATTTACTTCACTTACTAATACTATTAGTAATAGTCCAATATTATTGTTTAATAACATAGTAATCCATGTTCATTATTATTTAAAATAAATTGTTTAAAATATTTAATATTTATAGTAAATTTTCCATATTTCTTACTTTTTTTTTTTCAATTTAAACCTTGTAAAATATTTGTTATTTATTCTTAAAAAATTTTCTTTTTCCAAAATATTAGTAGTTTAATTCTCCATCCATATACTAAGTTTTATAAAAATCGACAGAACCAATTATTTTTATATTCGATGAAGTGTATAATTTCATATAAAACTAAAGAATTCTGTTAAAATGCTAACTTTAAACAGTTATAAAACAAAATCTTGAATTATTGAATTACGATTTTTGAGATTTTTCAGTACCGTAGATGATATATTTGAATATGTTTGTTTTACATTTTTGTATTCAGACATTAAAATTGTATGAAAAAAAAAAAAAAAACAGAAATTTTCAATATTTTCAAAGTTCTGTACTTACATCAAAATTTGTCAAATGTTCTTGAAAATGTTATGAGGTATGTGCGTGATTATTTTTGGTAGTTCGTAAACGCTTCAACTTTCTAGCTCCATTATTTTTGAAGTTATAAAAAAAAAAGCTAAAATCGAATTTATAAAAATTCTGATTATGAAATTTATACCATTTTTTTAGCAATTTTTGGGAAGTCTTAGCATGTGTTTCGAAAAAGTATTTTGAAAAAAGATCTTAAAGTACCAATTAGATAACATTTTCTATTTATAGAGTTACTGATTTAAACATTTGAATCAGTATTTCTACCTGAAATCGTGCTTCTACACATTCGAAAAAAAACACACAAATTTGTAAAACCAATATATTATATAGTAAAATCATAGTATAATTCAATTAAACCCTAGTATAATTCGGCAGGTAGTCGCAATAACCCGTTAATCTAATTCTTTAATAGTAGGTATAAAAAATATTTTAACTAAATTGTTATTAACAAGAAACAAAAATTTTAAATATTAGGTATTTATAAATAAGGTAAAAAGTGTTAAAGTGTTAAATGTATTTATTTTTAGGAAAGAAGAATTTAATCAAACTTTAACTAGTTAGACAAAAATAAAAGTAACTTTTAATTTTAAACATAACTTACATTCGTATAGATTAACTTAACGAGTTTAAAAAAGTAACTTGTCCAGCCTTGGAGTAAAGTATATCTGAAATGATAATATTAAAGTAATATATTCATTAAAAATTCCAACCAATATTAGGTATTATTTTTGTCATTGCATGCTGTTCTCGTGTATTGTTCTATCAAAAATAACTGGTGCTTCAATCTCCCTTAAAGTCTTATGCCTATGGTAATATATGTTAAATCACATTTTGTGAAATAACAAATTGAATAAATAAGTAATTTAATGGAATGATGTTTTTTTTTTTTTAATAAACAAGCCTATTTTAAAGTTGACCTTCAAATTGTAGTGCCTGGTACCTGAGGACTGATTTCCAAAATTGTGAAAAGTAAATTTCAACGAATTATGTGGTAGCCAAAAGGGTTTCTGTCGAAAAGGGTGATGGCCAAAATCTTAAATACGACAACCGTTTTAGCGGTGAACCGTAATTTTATTATGTTGTATCTTATCATATCCGCATCTTATCCGATTGTAATATATGTATATTTTCGCCAGCCCAGACAAAACGCAGTAGTATGACGTAGTACTAGGTATAGCCTCGTTGTTTTAATATCTTAAAGAGTTTAATTAACTTATCACTGTCTATATAATATGACTGATATGGTAATATAATTATTATGTAGAAACTCATATTTTATAATGAGTTGAGTAACGTAATGGTAAACTGAGTAATATTAACGATGACATAAAATAATTTAAATTACTCAAAATCCAAAAAATGACTAAAATATAATCGGATGCCTGTTGGTAAACGTCCGTTCCGGCATAGTTCCGTGTTTAACCATCCGAGTTCCGACAAAAAAGATCATCAGCACTATTTTTTTTTTTTTTTTTTTAATTTGGAATGAGTTCAGAAATACATGACCCGACTCTAATCGGATGTATGTGAATAACCTAATAATAAGTACTATATCTAATATCTGCAAAGTACGTGCAGGCTGTCGTGACGGAACGATCCCGGATCGGATTTGTGTAAATAGACCTTAAAGGTCAGGTTTTCTTTTCTATTTTCTATTTTTATTGCACGTCGGCTTTGTACAATATAACCTATTATAGTATATTAATTCTATTTTCTGTTGTAATTAACTATTTTTCTTTTCTTTTCTGGAACACAAACAATTTTTATTATTCGCAAATGTTTATATTATTAATAATATTTTATGTACATGTATCTATCTCGTTAAAAATTTTAACGTTGTTCTTTAAAACGACCTTAATGTTTTAGTCAAACGGTGTAAAAAATGTGAATCGAGTTTAAAACGAGCATTTTATTGTTACCGTCCATGAGTTTTTATAGAATACAATATAACCCAATGTATTAAATTTAAATCAACAACAATACACTCTTAATTTCGTATTATCTGTGGCAGATCTTGAAATTAATTGTTTACGTGAACATATTCAACATAATTATCAATAATATTGTCAGTTGTATATTGAATAGGTATTTTTAACAATTGTTAAAGATTGACATTCTATCCAAAATTCGTCAATGATAAGGTATTGTTGACATGTTAATGATTTAAACAATATCACTTTTGGAATAGATATTAACAGAATCTTTCTCCATTATTCGTGAAAATGATTAATTTTGTCATGTTTTGTTTATTTATCATGTTTATTCATTTTAGATTCTGAACGAAGTAAAGAAACTTATGTTTTTACAATGTTTATTTTATTTTTTTTCTTCTTCTGTAAACACTTTTTCGTATAAAAATACTCGTCGAAAAGTTTCGATCAGTAACTTTATAGATCCAAAATCGAACCCAGATGGTAATTTTGAGAGGTCATTTTTCAAGTTTCTCAATATTTTTTTTTAAAAAATACGAAAAAACTGAAAAAAAATGTCAAAAAACAACAAAATATGAAAATTTCCGTAAAATTGAAAATTACTTTTTGTCATAACTTCTAAAATAATGCAGCTAAGAACTTGAAATTTTCACCAACCACTAAAAATAGTCACGAAAAAATTCCATAAAAATTTCAAAAAGATTTGATCAACTTTGAGTTAAGTACAGCATTTTGAAAATTTCGGAAATTTCTAATTTTTTGTTAGTTTTTATATAATAAAATTTTTAATTTTTGATATTTAAGACTTGAAAATTTAATATGATCTCACTGACATATATTTCTACTTGATCTGAAAAAATCTAAAAAATCGTTAATCAACTTTTTTTTTATAACCGTTTGAATTTTGACTAAATTCGTTAGTTATACCTAAAATCACGCACTTTAACGTACATATAAGAAAATTGGTTCGACCCATTGTTTTGAAATTTGGAGTCTAGATAGAGAATTTCATTGCGAATATTTTGGTGAAATAAAATTTTTTACAGACAAGGAATTAAACATTTTACAAGGGTAAGACTGAAAAAAAATTGAAGAAAGTGCGGACAAATTAATTGAGTATTTGTTTCTAGATAACCGACACTAAAAAGTAGGTTTTTGTAATTTGCTTATCTTATCCTACGTATTTTTCGACGCTAAATTTAATACGATACAAGTCGGTAATTACGGTGTGGCTTTTGGACTGCCGCCCAAATACATTTCTCAATGTTACAACTCCTTATCAGTTGTCACATATTACACAGACCGCCCCATTATATGTATACACTATTATATGCATGTGTATACATGTATATATATAATGTATATTGTTATGTATTCAATATTCAATAACAGTATTTAACCTACTATTTTATATTTATATTATTAACTTCCTTCGTTCAGAATCGTTTTATTGAAGAAATGATTTATCGTTTCTTTAAAATTCAATATAGCCGTCAAGAGAATCCCACTTCGTGCGAAGAACACCCATTGTGCGAAGTATGTCTGGCTTTTTTTTTCTGTGAACAAATTTTCGTATGGAAATACTTGTCCAAAAGTCTCGATCAGCAACTTTTTGAAACGGGATTTACCTCTATTTGGTACTCTAAAGAGGTCATTTTTGAATTTCTCAATTCTCTAATTTTTCGGGGAGAGGGAGAATGCCCAAAATTTGACCAAAAAAGACTCGGAAACCATCATTTTTCGATCTAAACTTTATGAAAATTAAAAATAGACAGACAATAATATGAGAAACATTTTGGCGCAAGAAGCATTTAAAAATTTGTTTTTCCTGTTTTCAGTTAATAGTGGGATATAAAATTGGCTGAATACAAAATAAATTTTTTTGTTACATTAATAAACTTCATCATTTTTAAGTAAACTTATCTTGTATAAACTGAAGCTCCACTCAGATTCGTTTTATTGAAGAAATGATTTATCGTTTCTTTAAAATTTATTACACCTACCAAATCTCACCCAGAAGTGAGAAATGCCTATGGTGCGAAGTATGTCTACCTTTTGTATTTAAATAGCTACCTATATTACGTATTTATAAGTGTGCACCGCGACTTTCCCCTTGAAAAAATCTAGTTTCGCCACTGCTAGATCATTTCTGGTTTATAGTCCCACTTTAAGTGTTGAATATGCCTTAGAATTGACTCATATACATATATTACTTTTACTATTACTATTATATTTATCTATTAAAATAATAAAATATACGTGTATGGTTATCTATTCTATTGAGCTCCATTCGTTTTATACTAATGAATAAATTATTTTTGTTGTTATTACCTATTTCACCTAAAATTCCAAGTGAATTCGTTGATATTTTGTGTTTAAATTTTTTGAATTTTAGTTTCAAAGTGGGGCGAAACAGTTAGAGTGTTTTTAGTGTTGTTTATGTTTTATTTTCATTATTTTTTTTTTTTTATGTTTGTACGTTTTCTTATAAAAATGATTGTCCAAAAGTTTCTACCACCAACTTTTTAAATCATAATTTCACTCTATTAGGTACTTTTGTAAGATCATTTTTTGATATTCTTAAGAGGTAGTTTCTCCAAAATTTGAAAAAAAACTATCTTAAATTTGTGAAAAATGGTTTTGAAACTTTGTTTTTTTTCTTAATCTAAACTTAATGAAAATTTAAATGTAGATAGAAAATAGTCTGGAAAATATTTTAGTGAAAAAAAATTTCGGATACCTATATTTTTTCTAACACTCTTTTTCTCATTAAAGTGTTTTTTTCCTATTCTTAGGTAATAGTGCGATATAAAACTGGTTGAGAACAAAATAATTTCTTTTGTTTTATTAATACACTTTATAATTTTAAAGTAAAATTGTCTTGAATAATTTGAAGCTTCGCTCAAATTCGTTTTATTAAAAATATCCTCCAAAAGCACCTCACCCAAAGAGCGAAGGTACCCATGGTGCAATCTATGTCCGCATTTTTTATCTATAGTTTTTATTTTTTTTATGTTTTCATGGTGAAAAATTTTCATTTTTCTTATAATGTTGAAAACGGCTTCAGCCCCCTCAGCCTCCCTCTAGATATACCACTGTGTCTAACAATCTTATGCAAATCTTTAATATTGTTAATCAAAAATTCCTAACGTATTTTTCTACCTTAGATGAAATTTTCTTTAATGAATACATTTTATAAAGGTAAATATATTTCTAATATAAATTTCTCACAAGTTCTTATTTCCATGATTAAAATTTTTTAATGTTCAGTCTCTATGAACAATTTTTCACAAACTGTAAAACAAAGAATTATGACTCGGGCTTGGAAGTTGATGGATTTTGCCTTTTTTTTATATATAAAACTCAGTAGAGGATGTTCGTCTAGCCGAAAATGTGTTTCAATAGCAAGTGAATTAAAATAACTAATTTTTATTTTGCATTTTTTTGCATTTTTCGAAATTGTTTGGTAATTTTTTGATATTTTTAGTCACATAAAGATAATTTTTCAATATTTTTAATTATTTTTACTGATTTCCCAGCTTCACCAGCTGAAAGAAAAAATAACGAGTTTATTAAAAAGCCAATAATAATTTATATCTTTCATTGTTTATCAAGAAGAAAATTTTACTCTTTTAAAGTTTTCTCGAATTACTTCAGGGGCTGAGAAAAAAATATTTTCTTAATATAAATATTTATTGTATGATAATCATCATTCATTTAATTTTAACAATTTCAAACAAGTTCTTATAGTGCATATTTTTATGAATTTGTAAGCTTTTAAAATTTGTATTTAAAAAATTTGAAAAAAATATTTATATTTATACATTTTTGTGATCGACATAATTTTAAGGTCATTTTTACAGTCATTTTTTAGTATTTTTAAGGTCATCCTTCCGAGGTCAACTTCCGAGCCTTAATTATGACTTTTAATCCAAGTTTATTTTTGTCTCTATTTCCTAACATATTAAATGTTGTTTTTAGGGTGGACAATTTGTAAATAAGCTAATTCATAAGTAGATATGGTTTTATCAATATTTTCGTTAAAATCAGTTGTATATATTTTTTACTATAAGAACTTTAAATTTCAAAACATGGCAAAATGTATCATTCTGACACAATAATGAAATGAACAATGGATAAAGATTCTATTATTAAATTGCTAAGTATCTATATTCGACATCCAATTATCAATTATTTTTCGGTTTAACTGGAACTCTGTTTAGAAAAGTCATATGTAATAAATAAATAAATAATAATATCTTTAAAATTCAACACACCCACCAAAAAAATCCAATCCAAGGAACTTCTTTTTCTTTAAATATATTTTCATTTACTTCTTTAATCAATAAAAACCTAATGATAATCAATTTGAATTCATAAATATTAGAAATATTAGAAATATGCGTTTATTGAGGGAGAGGAGGGCAACGTGACTTCTACACGTCGTCCTACACCCTTAATCAACTCTCATATCATTCATTATTTGGATATGCCTGCTGTTCAAAGGGGAGTTTTGTCTGTAGGAAATATATTATATACATTTATATTGTATAAAATATAATTAGAACAAACAAATTACAATTTGTGTAGCCAACTCGATTAAAAAAGAAGAAGAAAAAAGAAAACGAGCAATTTGAGTAGCAAAATTTTAGAAGTGACGAATTTTCGTCAATAAAGTGTGGCGAAAACCGATATAATAAATAAAAGAATAATACACTTAATTATTTTATTTATTAAATAATATCACTATAAGAACCAAGGAGACATATTTTAAATAATATTTTTTTATCGAATACCTGTTTTAATATCTTACGGCCTATATAAAAAAAAAAATAGCTACGTTTCGTGCATTATTTATACTTACCCATTAATCTAATTTATTCAAGTTAGTTTTTTAGCCAATGCAGTTGACATACATGTAATTAATGTAAATTTAGAATTATGCAATAAAACATTAATGTAATTATTCAAGAATAGTAAACAAAAAATATTTTAATATTTGATATGCATCACTAACTTTTGTGAATTACAAATATAATAAAATAAACCAAATATTTTAGATTAAAAATAAATATATGAACTTAAGCAAATGAAGAGATAGCAAATTCCCTTCTACTTATAGATGGAAAGTTCCTTGGTGTGCTGCTGCTCGTTATTGTAGAATGCTAAGTCGAAAGTAGAATTCTTAGGTTACGTAATATTTTATTGAGATAAAAACAATAGAAATAAGTATTAACAACAGTCGTCACTAACAATTTGATTATTTTTATTTTTCACACTATAAAGTCAATGGTGACTTCAATAAATAAATAAATAATAAATAGTTTCATTGTTATCACGACTGATTTTGACCGGAGTACGCCAAATTGTGAGCATCGATTTGCATGCTGCGACCGTATGACGAATAAGATTCGTGATGATCTGATTCGTGGCTACTGCCACCACCTTGCGACTGTTGCATCATCATAAGTTTTTTGATTACCATAATTAAGGACAGTACTAGAGCGATTTTGCTGATTACTAAGGCCTTAATGGCGATCACCATGATTATTTTTATCATCATCGGGCCCATGATAGCCGCCATCATCATACCCATCATCATCATGGCTTGTTTCATAGCTTTGTCCTTCTTCTTACCTCTGCCTGAAATAAACAAATCGTAATTTTGAATAAATTATTTTTATGATAAATTAATATGCAAACAAAATTTAAAAAAATATTTTTACCCATCCTTAAGTAAAATATTAACTATTATCAAAAAATATTTAACCAAAAATCTGGAGCGTTCAGCCTTAACAAAACTATTATTTGTTGTTATCGGGAACAAGCTTTTATAAAATAAGTTAATAAATAAAAAACGTAGGTATATTATCTGTTATAAAAGAGGAAAATATGTAGAAATAAAATTCAACCTAATCTTTATACTAAACAACTAAAAGACTAAACCCCCTACTTTCCCCGTCAAGATATGCTTCCAGAACTGTCCTGATAACTCTAGACCCTACTTTAATACGAGCTGTAAGACTTTTTTCATCAATAAGATATAATTCTATGTTATAGTAATTATGATCACAGAAACTGTCACAACATATAATGTTATGGATTACAGAAATAAAATATATCTTGGAAAAATAGTGATTTCATATCAATGATAATTGTAGTAAGAAAAAAATCATCATTGTAGATTTTCTTAGCTATATTATTTTATGCATCACTATACATTATTTAATCACTGTTATTGATATTTACACATATAGTCAAGGCTTTACTGAAAATAACTACGTATTTAAAAAGTAGGGAACCATACTGTAGGCAATCATAGCCAGCCTAATCAATATCTTATAATCTCCCCCCTCCCCCAAATATATTTTATATGTGTTTATTATATAGGCACCTATTTCATAAAGATTATAAATTGTTTTTATTTCAACACAATAATTATTTAGTACATTCATACATTAAACATTCACATTGAAATGTAACGAGAAACATTAGCTTAAACCTTAAAAATGATTTTAAAATAATGTTTTAAATATATACGTTCAATTTTTTGATACATATTCCTAAGTACATGTCCACCTATATCGACGGAAGAATAAAAATTCCAATTAATTTGTTGTTGGTAAGAAATGTAGTCAAACAAATAATTATGGTCTTTCAAAATACCAGGATATAATTAGTCAAAAAATAAAAAAAATAAAATTGACTATATTTGAATTTGAGCAAATCGAATATAAAGCAGCTTGACAGAATCAAAAACTATATTTACCTTTACTCAATTATGAACGACACAAAATTTACTTGCTTTCATGAAAAATGCAATTAAGAAATACAAAAAACAGCTCTAGGATTTTTTTATTCAGAAACTCAATGTAACATACGTAATCATACTTCGTCGATCTCATTTATGTGTTTTAATTGAATATTACCGAAACAAGGAAAACTTTTTTCTTCGTCGTAGAAAAGAAAAAGAAAATCCGAATTTAATTTTCAGTCTATTTACTTATCATAGTGTCATATTATGCCTAATTAATTTGTTTATAATTTTACCATAACAATTATTGTTTTTTCAAAATATAATCACGTCAATAGTAATTTACCAAAAAAAGATAAATTCAATAGGTAAGTTATTTAAAACAATGAAACACTAGATACTTATTTCCGCTTTCTCCTTGTGTTGAATGCTCTTTTGTTTAAGGATAAAAAGTTTGCCTTAATAAGAGATATACAGTGTATTCAAATTTCTACAATCGTAAAGAGCTTTCCTTTTATTTTTATGCTGTACTTGCCTAATCCGTTTGAAATAAGAACCATAATAAAGCGCATAATATTTGAATAACAAGAAGAAAATTTTGGGGGGCTATTGACATTCGTAATTTTTTAATCTTGAGAAAAATTATGACAAAAATCAAAATTTTAAATACCGTTTTAACCTTCTTACCCTCTTTTTCTACGTTTGATATTACGTGTAATACACACACGTAATCTAGACCAGAAGTTACCAACCGGTGGTACATATTATTTTCTTTTGAATAACATTTGATAAAAATATTAAATATTAAACAAAAAAAAAAACCTACAGATACAGGATCTATAACGATTTAAAAGGAGAATTCTGATTGAAAATAAGCAACTAAAATTTTTATAATTTGTTCATACGGATACAATATTCCGGTGTATCTTAGCTGCTTCCCGAAATAAAAAAATGCACTCGAATTGCATCTCATGATCGTGCTATAGGTAGTAGACAACTAATTGGTTTACAAGGGTTCTTAAAATCACAATATAAATATGGATTGATCGCTAATTTATTAGTTAGATTTTTATCGGTATTCGAAATATAAATCGATACTTATAAATTATGATAAAAACTTTGGATGTATTATATTTTATGATAACGTATGTATTATTTATAATTATGAGCATTATCAAATTTATATTTTATACCGTTTGATCTATTTTTGTGATCTTATGACTGTGGATCAGGTAGGTATCGAATAATTACAGTAAAACAGTACACAAAAGTAAACAAGTTTTCATGATGAACATCAATTAGTTCTTTATTTTGTTGAATAAGTTCACCACAGTACTCATTTTGAACATTGTTTTTAGAACCACTGAACAAAAATCATGAATTGCGTCCATAAGACCCGAGACGCAAAATAGATATCTTTTTTCCGAACACAACTCGTGTATCCCACAATACTCATTTGTGTACAATTCATTACATTTTGGATTAAAAAATAACGTTTTAATAGTAAAATGTTTACCATCAAATTTTAATTTTATTGATTATATTTAGGTGGTATGCCTATTGATTATGAGAATTTCTAGTGGTATTTGGTAATAAAAATGTTAAAAACCACTGATTTAGGCCATGCTAAAAACAAATTTTCAAAATCAAAGTCATAAAACTATTACCTACGTATACATAATATAATGGCAGTTTTTTTTTTTATTTATAAAACAATGTTTCCGCAATCCGATAAAAACCTCCAACCACCCCCACAGATACAGTCATGCCCGACATATTGGCGTTTATACTTTTCGAACATAACGTCATAATATCCAATGACAGTTTACGATCGCACGCGGGTACATGCCATAGGTTGTAATTGAATAAAACGTACGTCCGTGGCGCGTAAACAATGCATGAGCACAATACCCATCTATCATAAACATATTAACAATATTAACTATAATATTATACGGTTTACCCGCGACATAAGAATACCAACAATTATTCTAAATTTACACCACCCGTAGAACTTCGAAACTTCGTAATTTGAAGCGAATCACTTCGCTTTGCTCACCTTCTTGGCCGACTACGGGCGCGTCCATTACGATTGTCCGGGTGGACACAAATCTGTCCACGCGGCTGGCCAACATGTCATCCAAAAGGGCCGACTTCTGGTCCGGGTCGGTGGCTGCGTCGAGCGCGGCCCGATCGGCCTTGTCCGACTGCAACTGATCCAACTGCAGGGCCTTGCCCGCCCGGGCGGTCAGTGACACGCCATCCGCGATGGTCAACGTGGGTTTGCTCAGAGCCCGGTCCACGGCGGACAACGCCTTGGACTTGATGCACATCATCGGTGACCGCACGTCCTCGTCTTCGCCGCCGAAACAGTCATCCCACACCGACCACAGGACAGTGGTCAGTCCTCCGGACAGCGGTCCGGCTTCTTGCTGTTGCTGTTGCTGCACGGGCACCGAGGAGACGAGACCGAGGACGGTCAAAGCGATGCAGGCGAAATAAGAAACGGCCGAGGACATGTCTGCGGTTTGATTATTGATTAATTGACCGAATGTACGCGATTGAATCGTTTTACGGCGTAGGTGCGCGATTTTTGGCCTGTCGGACTGGTGTCGGCGAGGATGTGATCGTTCGCACACGGCTGCGGAGGGCTTATATAGTTGTTATTCGTGCGCGCGTGTGACCAGAGCACCGTGAAAATAATGATGGACAGATTTCACAAAATTCGATTAAGTTTATTATCATAATAACCTTTGCTCGCTGCCACCGACTGCGCGTGAGAGGGAATCGGTAAAGCCATACATTTTACAGTCATTAGGTTTCTATTACTGTGTCAGCAGTGCTTTGGCAAAATGTTTTCTCGAAAAAATTTGACGTATTCGAATCGAATCGAATCGTGACAAAATTCTGAATTTGGGCTGTACAAATTGTACATTATATAATTATTTCTAAAAATTTCGTCAAGTTGCTATTATGCTATATAAATGATTATTATTATGATACTTTTTATTACGTTTTTTATAATACATATAATATGCATAAAATAATAGTCGGTAACTGGTAAGTATGAGCATGAAAACGTCTAAAAATATAGATTATGATAATATATCGATAAATGGTTATTATCGTCCACTGTAACATAATATAATTAATAATGAGACGCCAAAATATGTTTCTATAGTATAACGGTAACGTATAACGTGACAAGGTCCTAAAACACGTACCGTCCACAGTCGTGTTATGAAAAAGGTCGGGTCAAAAACGAGCGTCCGCAATTGTATACCACCTACTACCGGTAGTCCATAAGTGCAAAATGGGTTCTATTCGTTTCCAAAAAAAAATTATCATTTCCACAAACTATCATTTTAGTCAAAACCAAAAGAGGTTTGACTTTCCACCAAAACTACCTATCCAAAATACTTTTATTATTTTTTCGCATTCATCACGAGGAGACTTCCTTATTGACTTCCGAAAATTGTATTTGTATAACAATGTATATATTGTTATGTGTCATAATGATATTTTAAAGATATTAGATATTTAACAAATTGTTTTTAAATAATAAATTTGTATGCAAATATTTGTTTGTACACTTTGAATTAAAATATTTAAAAATAAAGCCGTAGACGATTTATAAAATAGTTCATTAAAGTGGGCGTGGAATAATATACAGTTGTTAGCTGTTCTGCTCAAGTTTACTGTTAATTTCGATAGCTAAGAACACAAGTCGTATGAAACCAGTATTATTTTGGTGGAAACGAAAATCAAATCTTTTTTGGTTTTGGTAAAAACGATAATCGACGGAAACAAACATTATTATTTTTGCACGATACATGACCCAAACGCATCCCAATTACAGCGCTGTAACGAAACAACTCATTAGCAAGAAAATATTAAGCTTATTAAAAACCCAAAAGCATAAATAAATTTACTAAAATAAAAAATTAAGTTTACTTAAGTATTATTCAATAAAAAATTAATATTTTCATTTGCCACTTTTCGCTGTTGTCGGAATCGGATTGATACACATTAAACTTTTTTATTTGCCTGCTGAGAAAATTTATTATTAATTTTTTTTTTTTTTTTGCCATTTATGTTGTAAATATTATATTATTTTATGTTACTAATATTATTATTATTATTTTTTTTTTACATACATTTTTAGTTTTTTCTTCCTTTCCTTTGTTGTTATTCTATTTTTGTAAAATTATGCAAAAGCCGACTGACGTTAAATTATGAAAGCTGGACATACTTCGCACGATGGGTGTACTTCGCACGACGGGTGGTATTCTCTTGACGGGCGTATTAAATTTTAAAGAAACGATAAATCATTTCTTCAGTAAAACGATTTTAAACGAAGGAAGTTAATAATATAATAAAAAAAAATGCAAAAATTCGGAGTGCCGGGCTGGAATCGAGCCTGGTGCTGTCGCGCACTAGGCCAGTTCCATTTCCATTAGGCCGCAACACATAACTTGACTATGTAGGTGAATTAGTAGGTATATAGTATAATAACCGAAAATAT
>JAIPRM010001386.1:0-30366 GCA_025469315.1 Stegophylla sp. TES_Ste_2020
AATTACAAAACGCATTTTAAAAAAATGGTGCAAATTACACATGTTTTATATATTTTGGGTCAATTTTGGTGCAAATTGACTACAGCCCGGCGTATATGTACTAACTAAGATAGTCTATTAATTATGCTGCATTTGCTCCGACTTTAATACGTCCGTGGTATCGACTATTGTATATATTTTAAATATCATAAAAAAAAGGTAAATAAATATTTAAATTTAGGGGGCAACAAATTATATGTACCCAGGGCTTAATAACTTTAATAACTTTAAATACGCCACTGGTGTGAAGTACACACTTTTTTCTTCTTCTTTTTCTGTGAATACTTTTTCATATAAAAATATTTGTCCAAATCTCGATCAACAACTTTTTGAAACCGGATTTGCTTCTAGTTGTTACTTTAAAGAGGTTCTTTTTTGAATTTATTAGTTTTTAATTTTTTTTTTTTTTTTGGAAAAAACTGCTCAAAATTTGACAAAATAGTCTCGGAAACCGTAATTTTTTGATCCAAACTTTATGAAAACTTAAACATAGATAGAAAATAATAGGAAAAACAATTTGGCGCAAGAAAATTTTGAAATTTTGAAAAGAAAAATTTGGACATTTTTCTAACACTTTTTTCTGATTATTTATTTTTCCTTTTCTTTATTCATTAGTCAATAAATGTAAAGTGAAGTGTAGACAAAAAAGCCGGACATATTTCACACCACGGATATCCTTCGCTCTTCGGATCAGATATTTTTGGTGGGTGTATTGAAAATGAAGACTATCATTATTTTTAAATTACATTATTTCCTTCGTTCAGAATCGTCTTATTGAAGAAATGATTTAGTTTTTTCTTAAAAAAATTCTACACATTTTCCAAGAAAATCTGACCCGATAACCGAAGGATATCCGTGGTGCGAAGTATGTTTGGTTTTTTTTTTTAATCTCAATTTAGTGTAACTCTAATCACAAATAGACAAAATTATGAAAAAATTTTGGCACAAGAAAGTTTTTAAAATGTGAAAAAAAAGTTTGAAAATTTTTTATTAATTTTTTTAATTATTAGTGAAATTGGCTTCTCTTCATTTTCTTTATTCATTGGATAAAAAAAAGTAAAGTAAAAGTAAAATAAAGTAATGTATCGTTAAGAAAGGCCGACATACTTCGTACCAGTGGTTTTCTTCACTCTTCGGGTCAGATGCTCTTGGTGGGTATGTTGGAAATAGTGACTATTATTTTCCTTAATATTATTAACATACTTTGATCAGTGTCGTATTATTGAACAAATGATTTATTATTTCTTTAAAATTCAACACTCCCACTAAGAGTATCTGACACAAGGAGCGAAGAATACCTAAAGTGCAAGGTATATCCATCTTTCTTGTCTATATATATAGAAGGTTTACTTTGTATGGGGTCCACCAAAACTACTCAGTCGCGTATCTAAGGATTTTCTATGAGAGGGGTCCAAAAATTTTTCCCAACACAAAGCCGTTAATGGCCTCTTTCTTCTATTTCCAGTAACACATTATAAGTCTTAAGTCGACTATAGAAATCGTATTAATTACATTTCATGAAAATATACCTTTTTGAAGTTCATTATTAGTTATTTTTCATGACATAATATGCAATTGGAGGTAAAATTATGTTACAACATAAATAATACAAATTATAAGTTTAAAAATAAGCTTAAACAAATGTATTCATTGAGCCTTTGTTTCAGAAAATTTTACCACTAGTAGAAAATAAGCTCTAAAAAAAACTTTGAGCACAATTTAAATTAAAAATTCAACGATGTTTTGATAAAAAGAATCGTTGTTTTACGCATAAATTAACAGTTTAACATAGATATTCGAAGGGTTGTTTGGCATGCTACCAAATCCCAACTATTTTATAATAAATGAGATAATATGTAGGTACCCGTGGTAATTGTATGAAATTTTCACCTTATAACATCAAACATTTCAAATTGTATTAGACATAAATGAGATATTTCCAAAATTTTCTATTAACCCCAAAAACGGTTAAATTTGTTTGAAAATAGTTTTGAAACTTCAAAACTATTATTATTTCTAATAATATTAGAAAATGTTATTGAAATAATAATATTATATGTAATAATTGTAATATATATAATATTAGAAATATTATTGATATTTCTAATCAGTTACTGTAGCATAGCTAGTAATTTTTTTGGAGGAGAGCTTATCAATTAAATACATTAGTGGAATTAGGATAATGTTTATAGGGATTAACGTGTTTATTTGATTAATTCAGTCCCTCAAAAAGCATTAACCTTCAGGAATTTTCAAAATATATGCGGAGAGGGGAGGATTTGAGAGGTTTTTTTAAAGGAAGCTAAACCCACGATGTCCTCTCTAATTGCACCTGTGCAGTCGCGCCGAAGTTCATTCTAAGTTATGTTGCGTAATCATTAATTTTTAGACACTCACCACCAAGATTTTTTACAGATTCTTAAGGAACTTAGCCCCTCCCTCCTAAATTTTTTCCTATTTTTCGTGACTGATTTGATGCCAATTTTAATTTTAGTACGTACCATTTATATTTAATGTTAATTTGTTTTCTGAAATATTAAATTAACAAAATATTCTTTTGAATAGAAAGCGATGTATTTGTATTACCTACAAAGTTGTATTTTTATCCTAAAGGTATAGTAAAATCATATACAACCGGTAGAACCACAGAACAATAATCAGAATTATTCTGATGAGTATCTGATTAGATTCAAGTCATAATATAATATGATTTCTATTGCATGATTAAAATAACTTTCATCAAATAATTTGAGACCTCGTACAGACCTACATTACTGATACAAATTATCATTGACTTTAAAAAAATAAAATACTATTTATACAAAATTTTAAAAATATCTATTAATAATAATATATATGTAGCTATATCTATACTAATATATAAAATGATAGCGTTTGTTTGTATGTTCGGAATAAACTCCGAAACTACTTATTCAATCGTCGTGCAGTTTTTTTTAAATTAAAGAGGACATCACAGAGAAGATTTTTGGCATAAATTTAGTCCGATAAAGTTGATAAATAATTAGTTTTTATAAATTAAAATAATAATAACGTATAAATTGTATACGTATTACTGCATAATCGATATATATAGCGCTCTCTATGGGAAAAGAAAAACAAATCGATTGAAAAAAAAATTGATTCCGATCAATTCTAAAGGTGTTATAAATGAATATATGTTTTTTCATTACCAATGGTTATCCAAAAATAAATATGATATGTATTCATGGAACGATAACAGTGTTAGTTGACAGTTATAAATTATAATACATAAAAAAAATCTTTCTGATTTTTGATAGTGATACATTTTCTATTTAAGTTTTATGAAATCATGTGACAATTTTTATATTTTTATATTAATACCACTGGTATAAAAAACAAAAAATTGAATAACTTTCTTAAAAATTAACTTTTTTTTTTGTGAAATTATTTTTCTCGCATTGCATGTTTGTTGTTCATTTTTGAATTCAGCACAGCACATATCTCAAGAGAAAAACATTTCAACATTGAAAGGGTTAATCATTTGAAGGTTAGTATATTTAAATTTTAATAGACAAAGGTGAATTTCAAGCAACTAATGATCAAATAAATATTAAAAGTTTCTGTAATTCAGTACCCACTATAATAAAATTGATTCTAAATATGTACCTACCCGATCATTCAAAATATATCTTTTAAAACACTGAAATGGTTTCAAGAAAGGACTATTTTGTCACCAGCAAATGAGCAAATCGATAAATTAAATGATTTGATTCTGTCTAGGTTTGACAGAAAATAAAAAGTAAATTAAAATCTGAGAAATCTTACAATAGCGAAGCATTGCCAGGCCAGTTAGTACATTATAATAATATTTATAATCAATGATATTTTTCTGATAAAGTATATTATATTTTAGAATATTATATTATAAAAATAACAAGCATTATTATCGTTTATTCGTTTACAATGTACCTATTTTCTTGTCTCTTACGTACCAATACCTATATTATTATTATACATTACACTTTATAACAATGTTATTATTATATTATCCTTGATCCCAGTCCAAAATATAAAAACAATTAACACTGATTTAAGTACTGAAGTACTATATCCACCGAGGCACCCACCCCCAAAAATAATGTATTGCAGTCATAACACAAGGTAATAGGGTTCAACGCCACTGCGCCTATGGTTCCAGATTTAGGAAAAAACTGAAAGCAAAAAATGCAAGGTAAAAAAAAAGTTTGTACCTACTTGGCACGTCGGGATTCTCTTGACGGGTGTATTGAATTTTAAAGAAACGATAAATAATTTCTTCAATAGAACGATTCTGAACGAAGGAAGTTAATAATATAAAAATAAAATAGTAGATTAGATGATAAGCCGGTTGGATAACCATTGCGCCTTACGATATCACATGACCTTGTTTGTGAAATAGTAGGTAATTAGTATAATAACTGAAAATATTGAATTTTCAAAATAAATTAAAATAATTAGAAAACTATTGTTGTACGTGGATTTTAATTCACACCATCATATTCAGCGTCGAAAAATACATAAGATGCAATAAAACATCAACCTTTAGTAACCAAATGCTTAAAATCTATAGGTATTTCGTAATATCCGTCTGTATCCAATTTTTTTTTTTTATTCAAACCTTTGTAAAATGTTTAATTATTTGTCCGTAAGAAATTTTATTGCACCAAAATATGCGCAATGAAATTTTCTATCTAGCCACCAAATTTTAAAACAATCGGTTTGGCCAATTTTCTTTTATGTATGTTAAAGTGCGTAATTAATTTTAGATAAAACTAACGAATTTCGTCGAAATTCTAACTTTAAACGGATATAAAAAAAAAGTTGACGAACGACTTTTGAGATTTTTCAGGTCAATTAGACATATAATGTCAATGAGATCATATTAAATTTTCAAGTCTTAATATCGAAAATCAAAAATTTTATTACATTAAAACTAACAAAAAATGAGAAATTTTCAAAATGCTGTACTTAACTCATAATTGATCAAATCTTTTTCAAATTTTTATGAGGTGTTTTCGTGATCAATTTTACGGAAATAATGGTAATAGCATATTTTGCCGTTTTTTCGCGTTTTTGAAAAAAGTATTGAGAAATTTGAAAAATTACCTCTCAAAAGTACCATTTGGATTTGAATTTAGATTTATGAAGTTCCTGATCGAAACTTTTGGACAATTATTTCTATATGAAAAAGTGTTTAAAGAAGAAAAAAAATAAAATAAACATCATTGTAAAAACATATGCTTCTTCAATTCGTTCAGAATCTAAAACGTCATGGATAAAAAAAAAACAGTGATGAATATAATCCCCCTCCCCCCGCTCACAAAAATAGATTTTCTGTCTATAAAAAATAATAAATTTGTATGATTTACCCTTTTCTTTCAGTTGTTTTTATCTCATTATAGTCGCTAGTTAATTCTCGTTTGTTTATATACGTTGAAATTTCGTTATTTTTTTAAACATTTATCTTTCATATTCTGTATTTTATATTATTTATGATTAGGGTTCGGAAGTTATAAGAGTTAAAAAAAGGCAAAATATGCACGAAAAAATTATAAAATATGTATGAAAAAATGTGAAATATGTAAAAGAAAATATTTATTTATTTATTAAAAGTTTATTAGGTACTTATTTATTTATATACTAGAATAAAAATTCTAAAAACCTATATTTATAATAAATTTTAAAATAGAAACATAACTGTCAAATTTATTCACGATAAGATAATATTTTGGCATATGGTTTTCTAGTGCAATAAGATTAAATGTGAATCGCATCATTAAATGTAAACATTCTTACCTTATAATAGACGATAGGAAATAACAAAAAATAATCATGAAAAATAATATAGTTTTATGTAACACACATTTTCAGCGTTATTAGCATTGTGTTATGTAACATTAATTAACACGTTGACCGACAGTACTGCTATAGCAGTTGTGACATTGACTGTAATTTTAATGTCAGTGTTGTAGCTATCTATTGGTCTAAATTAAAAATTATGTATTATATTTTATTTTTAGAACAGATAATAAATATTAGTACCCGAAAAATCGGAGTCATAATAGGACACCAAAATCTGTAGTATACAGAAATGCCATTATAAACATGACTGTAATAGCAGTTATGCAATAATTTGTCTCTTGTTATTATGACTGCTATTTCAGTCTTGCACCTACAGGACTTAATTATCATGACTGCTATAGCAGTAAGTGTCCGTCAATGTGTTAAAAAAAATCGGTTAAGAATGAAAAAAATTTTTTATTTTAGAAAATATTAAATATGCATACAAATATACAAAAATCCATGAAATATGCAAAATATGCTTTTTTAATTTTTAAACTCAACATTGTAAAGTATGGATTTCCAGCTTGGTCTGCTATATATTGAGAGTATAAAGAACAATATGCAATTCCTATAACTTTCGAACCCTATTTAAGATTTCCTGAAGTTTTGGGAGGAGCTGTATACAATTTACTTTTGTATATGATTATTTAATTCAATTTTTATATTCTAAGTTTCAATCAGCAGTATTTCTACAGTGAAATTGAATTTTTACTAATTCAGACCTATGTGTAATTATCATACCACGAAACTCTTCAAAAAAAATAGGTACAATTCAGTTTTTGTACAGAAATTCTTAATAAATATGTATAAATATATTACAAATTTAAATTATTTAATATACTTATTATGTATGTGTTTACTTAATTTAGTTAAACCTACATTTTTCTTGTAAAATTAAATACTTACCAATCATTATTTTTCATTGCTGAATGAAAGTTAATTTTCATTTACTTTAGCGTTAATTAAACTAAGACTCATTCGTATGAAGATAATTCTAAAAGAACATCAATTACATAGGTAATAATGATTATTAGAGTATATTTATTGGATAAAAGTATTGATTATATTATGTTGTGATTAATTCAGCTTGCAAACCTATACCATTTAATAATAGTATAAGCCTAAACAAATATACAGATATAAACAATATTGTTGAGTAAAAATACTTAGTTTTATCAGTAAAATCTTAATTAGGATAAGAAAGTGGACTTTGATGGTAACATGAACTCAACAATACATGTTTATAATTTACATATACATACATACATACATACATATATATATATATATATATATATATATATATAGGCGCATATACAAAAATATATATACTGAGGGGTTTAAGACAGTACTGGTATCTATACAAAGAAATATGTTTTTGTGAATTCATTAATAGTAAATTTTTTAAAAAAATGGAATAATATACATTTGTAATAATATAATTACATTAAAAAATAATTAAAATAATGACATACAAAATCAATTATTCTTGTTGTAATAAAAATGTTATGGAATTAAGTAAAAATATATACAATAAAAGTAATATTAAAGATATTTTATTTATATTTTACACAAAAAGAGAAACAGGCTGTAGTTCAGCATATATTATATACCATAACTTAATTACATACTATGTGTTAAATAACACCACAGCTATATTAAATTTATCATAGACATTTTGATTATCTTCTGGTTTTGTGGGTAAGCATATGTCCTGTAAGTTCTAAATATATAATACAGGTCCCAGGTTGACTCATTTAAAATGATGTGCCTGCATAAGAAGTCTACATTTTCACTAATTTTTGTAAAACAAATTTTGTGCATATTATTTTTAATCAACATGGAGTTGTTAGCTATACGAGCAGTATTTAACTCACAGAGTCTTATTATACTTTGCTATTTAACTTCACTAAAATTACAAATAGATTAAGTTAAAATCAGGATTTTGTGTCAAATATCAACTTTTTGTTGGTATAGATAGATACAAGGGCGTAGCCAGGATTTTTACTAGGGGTACGTAAGCATAAAATTAAAAATATTCATTAGAATATTCGATATTCAACATATTAAAAACATACGCTTTTGATCAGAGGGGGGGCATTTGCTCATTCGCCCCTAGCTGCCCCCCCTTGGATAGATATTGATTCTAATTTGAATTAGTAGATATCGTAATGGTAGATAACATATTGAACCACAGCTAAGAAACCATAACATTATGTTTACAATTCTTCCTAAAATTTTGCAGGGGTCTGAACTTTAAGCTCTTAAAACCCCCTTTGTGTATGCGCCTGTATAATTATTAATATTAAAATAAAACTTGATTTTTTATAATAATAAATAACAAATACAAATATCATTTTGTATAAAAATAAAATATTAAATTTTCAATAGTACAAAGGTGTCTTGGATGGCAATTATTTAGATTTTGGATGCAGTACAAAATGTAACAATAATAACAATAAAACGAATAAGGCACTAAAATTTTAACAATAGCAGTTGGTAATTTGATATTACAACAAGTAGTTTTTTTAAATATCGTATACATTAAATAATTATTACATAATTTAAATATATTAAAACTAGGTACTATGGTAGAACTCTGCAATTTGATTACCTGTTAGGAACAAATTTTTTAGCTCGAGACCATACATTACATGCCATCTGGAACAGCTACAAAATGAAAAATTTTAATATTATCTCAATAATAGTATTACATTAGTACCTTTTCAATCCATTCATCATCAGCTAAAACTCGATTAAGAACAGTAGTTGTGTCTTGAGCTTTTTTATTACAGCTATTATCATTTTCAATAGTAATACGTTTACAGCATTCTTCGTAAATATGATATTTTAGGTGCTCAAGACTATGCAATATAATTAATTTGTCTATACACTGAGTGTTAGTACAGCAGTGAACTTTCTTCACTGGCTTAATCTAAATGTATAGATGCATATCATTAATGTAAATTTTGAATTTATAGATAGATTTTATTAAATGAATACTAATATAATTACCTTTAAACATGATATTGCATTATCTATATTTTTCAATGTTTGAGAATTATATTCTGTTCCAGAAAGGGATATCTCAGAAAATGTTTTTTGTTTCCCAACAAAACCTTGACAGTTGCACACTATACAACGCAGTTGAGTGTTGTTAGTTAAACTTTCATCTACTGAACATACTTCCATATTTGGAAACTTTGTTATCATTGTGCGTATATTTTCTACTTTAGATAGATCCGTTCCTGAATCTTTTGTAGTAGCTGAATCTATAGCCTGCACCCATTTTTGTGTAACTGATTCAATAGTACGAACATTTCTTAAAAAGTAATCATCTATAACAAACAAAGAAAAAATTATTCTCACTTAAATTTATAAACAACTATTTAATTTTTACCATTCTCGCGGTAAATTTCTGATAGAAACTTTGAATCTAACGCCTGTGAAGTTAAAGTTTGGATATATACATCAAAATTGGCACGCAGCATCACACTCTGATCATCAATAGAAGTAGTAGAGTTCATGGTATCGGCTTTTTGTTTAGAATTATGACTGCAAGCTGTAGACTTGTTTTCGGTATCGACTTCAGAGTTGATTTGAACTGATTTTTTGTCATCATTTTTTCCTAATATCTCTACTAACACCTCACTATTTTTATTGGGAGTGACAGGCATGTCTTTATATGAAGTAACAAATTTGACAGGAACTTGACGGTACATGTGATAATGTGCGGAACTCCAACCAGTATACTAAAAATATCAAAAATATACTATACATTGGATCCAGCTTTAAATGAATTACTTTTTAACTTACAGTTGATACATTCTTATACACATTTTCTTCACCACATTGTTGGAATTTTTGCAACAATGATTTTCCATCAACTCTCCACAATTGTTGAGGAGTTCCACGACCATAATCTTTATATTGGCTTTTTAGAGCAACAAATGATCCAGACTATAGAAAATGAAAAATAAGTTAAACAAACAAGTTGTAATATAATGTGTTATGTTAAAATAATACTTTAAAAGGCATTATCACTGTTGAATCTTCAATTTTATTATTATTATTAATAGTCATTGAAGGTGAGGTGGATGATCGCAGTCTACTATTAGAACGATTTACTTTAGAATACTTTTTATGTTTGAATTGACGACGATTAGAGTTTGGATTGCAATTTTTAGATGCATCATTATCATCACTATTTGGTATCCAAGCAGGATCAATATCAGAGTCAGCATCTGATAATAATTCTTCATCATCATCTATTCCTAATTCACCAATATTACTAAGCAATTTGGTTTTTTCTTTGGCCAAACGGTGTGATAATTGTCTTCTAGGCTGCTCAAGTGTTTCTGAAAGAAAATAATAATTAGAAAATAAAAATAAATGTAAGATAGTTGTTTTTGCATACTTTGTTTTTTTATTGCTGCAACAGAATTTGATTGTTTTTTTTTTAAAGTACCAATGTTCTTCTTTTTTTTGTTTTCTACATCAGCTTTAGTTTTTATCATTGAATTAGCTGTTGTTGATGTACTGCTTGGCTTTTTTGACGAAGATATCCACCATTTATCTTGGTCATCGTCAGCTGACATGCAACTATTATCACCATTACTTCCATCACTTCTGTCATCACTAATACCTGCTATTGAAGATGATGTTTTAGGCAGTGGAAAATAACGGGGATCATCATCTGTTGATGTTGCTGTTGTTGTTGAAACATTACTAGCTTTTTTGTCTTCACTACATTTACTACGCGACAATATTTGTTCACTAGTGGACACTATTTTAGGTTTTGGCAAAGGTATATATGGTTTTGATATTGGTTTTTGCGTTGATGATCCAAGAGGAGGGATAGACTTTTTATCATTATTAAATTCATCTTCTTCTTTAACACCCGTATTATTAGTACCACCATAAATGAATTTTAGGTAACTATCTATAAATGAAGGTTTTTGTAAATTTACATTTAATGGTTTTACTTTTACATTTGAGGTTGAAGTAGAATCATCACAAAGATAACTCAATTCTTGTTCAATGTTGGGGACGATAACATGTGGAGCAGATGGTTTATCATCATTTACGATTTCACCACGATGCAAATTATTACTTGAGTCATGATAGTTGTTAGCTTGTTGTGTGCGACTATTATGGTGCTGTCGATTGTACAATGAAATTGGAGAGCTAGTAGTAGTTACAGAAGTAATAATAGGTGAAACTATTGTAGTTGTAGGACTATAATATGTCGGATTTGTTGATGTTGCAATAAAATTATTATGATGAGTTGGCTGTGATAATTGTTGATGCTGATGAATACATGAAGCTGATGTTTGAATGTTGAATGTAGATACTGCATTATTGTATATTTGATGTTGTTGTTGAAGTGATGGCTGATTGAATACACTTGAAGAAAAGCAAGATGAAGAAGATACTATAGGTGGTTTATGTTGGTCTAAATTCCAACGGTGGTGACGTTGATGCTGGTGTACATCTATATATGTATTTCCATTAGCAGAAACCATAGTTAAAGGTGTAGGTGGAGGTAATATTTTAGGAGTACCACTGATATGTGGCTGTAAATGAGGTTGATTATGCTGATGGAGATGTGCTGGAGGTGGCTGACGCCTATTGAAATATTGACTATTATACGAAGACGATGAATCAATCATAGCAGATTTTGATAACTGTTGCAGATGCTGGGCCTGATGTTCTATTGTACATTTACTACTATTATTTAACAATGTTGTTGGTCCCACCATTTTATTGTCAGTCGCCAATAATCGAGGATGTTGTTCATTCATTTTTTTAGCACCATAACAATCTATATCTGCCTGCATAGATTGTAAATTTTTAACAATATGCATAGGATCACCACGTTGAATTGGGGTTCCCATAACTAAAATATTGTCCATTTGCTGTTGTGGTGTTTGGCTAGCTGAAACTGGACTGTCAAAATGATAGTAATGCCTATCATGATTATTAGAAGTCTTTGTTTGTAATGGTATAGGTTGAGCTTGATAATAATTACTGTGCGTTACTGTGTCATTCATCACATTATTAGTTGTGGTCACTGCTGTACGGGTAATTACTGATAAATAACCAACTTGTTGTGATGTAGTTCTTGGTTGATAACGTTGTTCATACGATTGTGGAGCATAAGTACTGGATACTATTGGTAAATTTTTATCCGAAATTCCATTAACAGTTTTGACTCTATGCTGTTGCTGTTGAATGCTGTCATACTGTTTAATTTTGTTATTAGGATGGTTAGGCTCAACATAAAAACGTTGTGGATTAATAACTGGTGTACTTAATACCTGGGCACTACTAGTGCTACTAGTATCCATAAGACTTTTAGAAGACGATGAACTCATGAATTTTTTGTGCTGATGGCGATGATGAACTTGATGAGGTACAACCCGTTCATGTGGTAATATACCAAAAGGACTCAATGCCATACCTACAGTGGTCATGTTTGAAGCAGGCATGACCAACGAGGTGGCACATACAGGTACTGCTGAAGTATTAACCATTTGATGAGGTACACTACCATGTTGTTGAAAGTGAGGTATTGATCCTGGAGTTGTAGTCGTTGTTGTTGACAGCATTAACTGAGGTGGTGTAGACAGTAATGGACCAGTTTGAGTAGCATGTATCAACGATGGTGGTACTAATGACGGTGCCACTAGAATAGGAGGATATTGGTGATGTTGTATGACATTGCTAGTGTTACTGCAGTGTTGCAATACTCTAAGATTACTGTTGTGACTCTGAACCGTAGTTTTTGTACTACTTGTAACAGTTGACACCGAAGGACGAGTCGACGATAGCAGAAGTCCAGCCACAGCCGAAGTGGCATCAGTAGCAGTAACAATTGTCGTGTTCGTGTTGCTACTCATACTAGAACGACTAATGGGCTCCATTAGAATGTACGTTACACAATTACCCTACAATATTATCATCAACAATGCCATGATCATTTCAACGAAGTGCAAGAGAGGCGGTTCCTCAATGAAATTATAAATTATGATATAAAAATGTACATACACAACAGTACAACTGTTAGTCGTCAACTATGATAAAAAAAAAATGGTATTTAAAAGACAGCGTATCAAACACCATTATCGTTTACATAATATAAGTAACTTTTGAATTACACATGTAAAATTTAAAACCTATATAATACACGATAGGTATATTATTTAATATCATGTACTATTGACCGTTTGCGATATAGGTATATAACGTAATGGCGATTAAGAATAAAAGCAATAAAACGCACACACGCACTTGGCACTACACAAAACGCAGCGGCAACAAAACATTACAGTATAATCATTACGTTGTTATCTATTAACCACAATAATATTACAAACTGCAGACTGCTGGTGTTACTGCAATACTGCAGGCTGCGAGTGTGTATTTCGTAAACTAATATAATCAGTGATGATGCGTGGAGGTGTTACAGATAGTTTGGAGGTGAGCTATGCCTGATGACGCGGCCCTGACGAAGAAATAAATCAATAAATTTATGCTGTTATTAAACGACATGAATGGTATTTACTTCACAGTTTGTCGTTCCAGTTTCCAATATTGTTATATAATTTTTTCATTATCATGAAAAAAAATATGTATTTTCTAGATAGTTTATAAAAAGATAACATATTTCTACTTTCTAGAGGTGAAGCTCGAAAATAGGTATGAATTAAATTATTGTTCCAGTTCTTTGACTACTCAAGGGTGGTTTCGGAATTTAATTTTTAGATTGGCCATAACTCATAAGTCATAATTAATGGGTTATAACTTATATTATAAAATGTAAATTTAATTTTTTAACTACACAAAATTTGACAAAAAAAACTCGGAAACCATCATTTTTTGATCCAAACTTTATAAAAATTTAAGCATGGATAGACAATAATATTAGAAACATTTTGGCACAAGAAAATTTTGAAAATGTAAAAAAAAATCTAGGACATTTTTCTTAATTTTTTTTCGTTTATATATTAGATAAATAAAGTAAAGTAAAGGCAAGAAAGCCGGACATACTTCGCACCACAGATATTCTTTGCTCTTTGGATCAGATACTCTTGATAAGTGTGTTGAAAAAGACAACTATTATTGTTCTTAATATTATTAACTTCTTTCGTTCAGAATCGTCTTATCGAAGAAATGATTTATCGTTTCTTTAAAATTATACACACCCTTCAAGAATATCTGACCCGAAAAAAATATCCGTGGTGCGAAGTATGTCCGACTTTCTTGTCTGCACTTTACTTTACATTTATTATCTAACAAATAAAGAAAAGGAAAAAATAATTAATCAGAAAAAAGTGTTTTGGTAAAAACATTGACAAAAATATGCCAATTTTTTTTTTCACTTTTTGAATATTTCCTTGTGCCAAAATGTTTTTCACATTGTTGTCTATCTATGTTTAAATTTTCATAAAATTTGGATCAAACAATCATGGTTTCCGAGTTTATTTTGTCAAATTTTGGGTAGTTTTTTCCCATAAAAAAAAAAAAAAAAAAAAATGAAAATTGAGAAATACAAAATATGAGTATTAACTAGAGGCAAATCCTGTTTCAAAATGTAACTGATCAAGATTTTTGGATTAGTATAACCATATAAAAAAGTGTGTACAGAAAAGAAAGGAAAAAAAAAATAAACATCATTGTAAAAACATTAGCTTCTTCACTTCGTTCAGAATCTAAAATATAAATTAAAATATTGATTCAATGGAAATATTCGACGACGAAGAGGTTTTTCATTAACTAGGTAATAATTTATTTATAATATACTAAAATTATTCTAATTTCTAAATTACAAACAGAACTGTTAAGTTCCTAAATTTTTTGGTAGGTTGGTAGTTCATAATAAAATTCAACAGTGAACGTTTAGTAAAGGCATATTCATATAAATTTTTTTTATATGCGTTATAACGTTTAGTACTCTTTTTTCAATTTTTTATTAGGTTAATCAACCTATTTCTATAAATATTTTATAAATATTATTATATTATAATAGAGTATATTTCGAAAATATTTAGATGATATATTGCGTATGGAGGAAATAGGTATTAATTCATTAACCGTACTTTTGAAGATGGTGTTAAGTACAATGAGAATGAAACATTAATAAGTGAAAAAAAAGAAGAATTAATTTATAATAAATTAGAAAAATTTGAAAAGAGGATAAAATATATGTTGAATTTAATCAGTAAAAAGAGAAAAAAAAAATTGAACAGAATAAGTATAGAAATACTTGTTAAAAAATGTCATACATTAACTACTTCGATCAGAAATTATACCCAAATACTACTTTAAAGAGGTAATTTTTCAAAATACTCAATACTTTATCCAAAAACGAATCGAATAATTGAGTAAAAACAGCAAAGTATGCCATAAATAAGATTTTTATAAAATTAATAATTAACTAATTTCATTATAATACAAAAATGTATACGACTAGAAACATAAAATGTTCACCCATTATCAACAATAGTAAAATACACTCAGAAATTTTTTTCATTACAAGTTTGACTGAAAATAATATCTATTGAAAATCGTAAACGAACTTTTAATTTTTTAACCTAAACTGTTTAAAGTTAGAATTTATATGAAACTTCATTTTTACGTAAAATAATATATATATTTTTATTTAAATAAAAATTTCATAAAATATTCAATTCTTAAACCAGTATAAGTGTTCATTCACCAAAATACTTTTCACTTATTTTTCGAACTGAGGTATAATTATCATGAATAATATTTTACAAGCATTTAAATTTTATAAGTACGGCTCCAAGATGGTTAATCCAAATAATGGCAAATTTCTCTTTCTTATTATTACGTCACATTTGAATAAATTTATGTATAAATTATGTTTGTGATTATTGTTTTTAGGGTGGATTTGACAACGTAAACCGATCGATGGCCCGAAAGCCTACTATCATAATATGTTAAGTATGTGAGGAATAAAAATAATAAACAAATAATGAACAAATAGTTTGGTGAAGTACATGTTATTTATAATTTATCGTTTTCATGAAACTACGTATTTATATTTCCATTTTAAGTTCCGAACGAAGTGAAGAAGCTAGTGTTTTTACAATAATGTTTATTTTTTTTAAATTCTGAGTGATAGCGAGGAACGTATTGGTTTTACAAATGTGTGTTTTTTTAAAAAATTTTTATTTGTATGAAGCACGATTTCGGGTAGAGTTACTGATCCAAAAGTTTCAATTAGTAACTCTTTAGATAGGAAATATTGTCAAGATGGTACTTTTGGTCGTTATTTTTCTAAATTCTCAATACTTCTTCTAAGCGCAAGCCTAGACTACCTAAAAATTGACAAAAAATGGCATAACCCGAATTTTCAAAAATTCAATTTTTTTATTTTTTACATAACTTCCAAAATAATGGAGGTAGAAACTTGAAACTTCCACTAACTACCAAAACTAGTCACACGCGACTTATTTCAAGGTAAGCACGGCATTTTCAAAATTTCGGAAATTACTCGTTTTTTATTAGTTTATAATTCATAAAATTTTAATTTATGGATATTAAGAGCTGAAAATGTAATACAAATATATTTATATGTATTTCTACCGGGACTGAAAAAATCTCACAAATCGTTTGTCAAGTTTTTGTTTTATAACTGTTTAAAAGTTTATATTTTGATAGAAATTATTAGTTTTACTTAGAATTACACACTTCAACGCATACAAAAAATAATTGGTTCTACCGATCTTTACGAAACTTGGTACGTAGATAAAGAATTACAAGACGAATATTTTGGTGTAATAAAATTTTTTATGGACGAATAATTGAAAGTTTTATAAGGTTTTGATTGAAGAAAAATCGGAAAAAGTACTGACAAATATTTTGGGAATACTGAAATCAATTTTAGTTATTTCGTAATAACTTCCAAAATAATAGAGATAGAGACTTGAAACTTTCACAAACTACTAAAAACAATGACGCGCATACTTTAAAAAAATTTCCAAAAACATTTGACAAATTTTGAGGTAAGTATGAACATTTTTGTTAGTTTTTAATTCATAAAATTTTAATATGTGGATATTGAGAGCTAAATATTTAGTACAAACATACTTATATGTATAACCAACGGTCTAAAAAGTCTTGAAAATTGTATGTCACCCTTTTTTTATAACCATTGTAAGTTAGTATTTTGACGGAATTCATTAGTTTTACATAAAATTACACGCTTAGACGCATATAAAAAATAATTGGTTCAACCGATTTTTATGAAAGTTGGTACATAGATGGAGAATTACATTGCGAATATTTTGGTGTATTTATAAAGTAGATTTGTATTATATTTTTTATTTTTATTAAGACATTTATTACTTCATTCACAAACGCGTGCGCCTACACGCACGCACGCACGCACGCACGTACACAAATATAGAATACCCAACATTATGAAATAACATTTTGTTAAATATATTCTTATCATAGGCATAGCTAAGATTTCTATCTAGGGTGGGCAAAGTTCATCAATCAAAGTTGGGTTTTTTTGGGAATTCTTTTAATTTCTTCATCTCTTCTGCTTCTTATAATTTCTGGCAGTTTTCTTTTTTCTGTAGGTAAAAAAAAAAATAGAGTCTAGATTAATTACATAAGAAACTGCCGTAAATTAGTTAAACCCCATGCTACTATCTAGGTATTCAATTTATCTTTACACGCTCACTGCAGGAGAGCATATATATGCAATAAATAATGCATATATATTATATGCAATAAATAATGCATATTATTAAAAATAATTATGGAACAAAACTATAAATACTTTTCTTCATTTTTTTCACTTTCACCATTTTTAGGTAGTTTTAATCTGTATATAAAAAAAGGAATCAATTTATATTAAAAATGTTTCCTAAATTAAATGTACCTACCTAAATGTGAATTTACCGTGTATTTGTATTTATTAATATAAGTATATCTATTAATTTACGATATTTTGATATTAATCGAAACAATCGAAATTATAAAAATATAATTGTTTTTTATATTATAATTGAAAATAGTATAAATTAAAAAAAATTTCAAAAAAAAAAAACATCGAAATATGCACTAAAAGATGAAATATGAAATTAAAATTGTAAAATAAGCCCTTAAAATAGAAAAATGACAAAATATGCAAAAATATGCACTAAAAAAATTTAATTTTTTAAATCGTTATATAATGAAACAAATTTTGTGCTCACTTAGCATATCATACGATCAACCATAATAAATATACAAATGCATGCAAATCCTCGCTCTACTGATTGATATGTATTAATAGGTATGGACCTTTAAAAAAAACGATATTTATTATTGCAGCTTTATTATTATACGTCACATGAAAAGACTTCTTTATATTTTATTATTTATTAGCTAATGTATAATATTATGTACTACTACAAAAAAATCTTTCTCATGTTCATTTTATATAATAATATCACATTTAAAACGTTAGTCATTAGAGTTTATTTACACTTGTCAGTTGTCACTCAAAAGGGTACCGCACGATTACGGACTTTTACCGTTTTCATGATACGATTGCGGACGTTAGAGATGTAACAATAGGTTCACAATTTTATCTAAAAGCGGTATGATTGCGGACGATTTTCAATGCAACGTTGCCAAGCTTATAAAATTATTATAAGCAAAGATAAATAATACGACGAAAATGATACGATCAATTATCAAACATCAAAATTGTATATTCAAAACTATGTATTGAAAATTGTACATTGTATAATTATTTTAAAAAATTTCGTCAAGTTGCTATTCTACTATAAATGATTATTATGATGCCTATTATATTTTTTTTCCTCTATAACAATTTCATAAGACTTTTAAATGTTGTAAAATATTTTTATTTGTTTTTTTTAATTTATCATAATACCTCATTGTATATTAATTCATATACTGTTTTTTTTATCAGACGAAGTCAGAATACTAGCACTATAATTTTTACTTTCTCGTCTTTTCGCTAACGTCTTAAACGATATTTATCAGTTCCGATGATAATTAGTTCACTATCACATTCTGATGAAATTATTTTAATTGTTTTCCGTAATTTCACTTGTTATAGGAATAAAGAAAATATAACATACACAAAACAGTAAATACGCACTTTAAAATTTTAAACTGTAACCTGAGGTTTAAGTTCTGATATAATAACTGAACATTTTTGTCTGCATTTGGCAATAGCCAATAATCATTTAACTTTCTGAAAGCATAATTTAATCTTTACAAACGAGTTTTTATAATCAATGATATTATTTCCTATTAATAACTACATAACGGATGTGCTAAAAACATAATGTAGGTAAGAAATTTACAATTTGTAATAGTTGAAGGTGATAATTCAGAATTTGTCATTCAATGTTTCATTATTTTATCGTCCATTAAATGTCTTAAAATAAATAAAGCCAGGATTTTTTTTATTTTGATAGCACTTCCTATTTGTCTATTTACGAGTTTTTAATGTATATGATTACAGCCGAACACTAACCAAAGACCGATTTCAATCAGAGTATGTTAGGGAACATGATGACTACTAATAATTGCATAAAATGATAGTCGGAAAGCATGATCCTGAAAACGTCTAAAAATATAGATTATGATAATATACCGATAAATGGTTGTTATCGTCCACTGTGATATAATATAATTATTAATGAAACACCAAAATATGTTTCTATAATATAACGTATAAAACTCGTACGCACGCATCGTTTGTGATCGTGATATGAAAAAGGTTGGGTTAAAAACAAGTTTCCGCAATCTTACACCACCGACTCAAACAATCGAACGGCAGACACTGCTGCACTATAATATTATAGTAGGTAATAGGTATGCATTTTAAAAAAATGATCGGTATACGCTAATATCGCTTTCGCTGTGGATTCGTTTAAAAGTTGATATTAATGTATTAAGGACAAAACGATTAGCGTTAAACTCCAATAATCTACAGATAGTGGGTAACCAATTGATACAATATAAGATGATTAGGTGCACGATTACACTCATTTTCCACTAAACTATTTTAATACTTTATATTCTTATATCTTATTTAATATTTCCAGAAAATTAAGCATTTTAAAGTAAAATTTACATTTTGGTATAACGTATAAAGATATATAACTCAATTTCAGACCTGGGGAGGGGTGGGCAAGTGCCCATCCCTACCCCAAAGTCACAAAACCCATGATTCTTGTCGCTAATTATTATTATTATATAGTGTTTGAAGTTTTCGCTCAGAATCGTTTTATTGAAGAAATGATTTATCGTTTCTTTAAAATACGCACAACAAGAACTTCTCACAGGTACAAAAAATACCTATCGTATGTAGTATGTTCGGCTTTTTTTCTTTTTTTTTCTATACACACTTTTTCGTATAGAACTACTTGTCCAAAAGTTTCGATCAGTAATGTTTTGAAACCAGATTTGCTTCTAGCTGGTACTTTAGAGAGGTCATTTTTTGAATTTCTCAATTCTTCAATTTTTTTTTTTTTTTTTTTGAAAAAACTACCCAAAATTTGCCACAAAATATTCAGAAACCATAATTTTTTGTATCCGAACTTTATGAAAATTTAAACATAGATAGACAATAATATGAGAAGCATTTTGGCATAAAAAAATTTTGAAAATGTGAACAAAAATTTTTGGCATTTTTCTAACTTTTTTTTTCTCATTTAATTTTTAGAATTTTAGATTCTGAACAAAGTGAAGAAGCTCATGTTTTTACAAAGATGCTTATTTTTTTATTTTTTCTTTCTCTGTAAACATTTTTTCGTATAGAAATACTTGCCTAAAAGTTTCGATCAGTAACTTTATAGATCCAAAATCATACCTAGATGGCACTTTAAAGAGGTAATTTTACGAATTTATTCGTATTTGATTATTATTTATACACATGTAATATAAATTTATACAGTAATTCGTCCCGTATTTTCAAGTCTGTTCCGCATTAATCCCATTTTTTCCTTACTGTTAATTTATAACTAAAAAAACTATTAAATTTATTTTAGAAAATAATCATTTTTTTACGGTATTTTTGTATGTTATTATTCAATAGAATATTAGAATCTATACTTTCCGAAGGTATTTTTGTATTCTTGTTTTGATAATTGCTGCATCACATTGTTTCCGGTGACATAAATTGTATATAATAGTATTATGTAATTGTATATTTTGATATGATTTTATAATTATTAATAGCTCAATCATCACTTTTAATTTTTAAATGGTTTAAAAACGGTAATATGTATGATGCGAAAATCATTAAAAAAAATTCTGATCTATTTTATAATACTTTTTTATTTTACATAAAAAAATTAGGTTGCTACGTTGACCTATTAAAAGTATTTAATTTGATCCAATTAATAAACCACCCTACTTAGAAAATGATCAAAAACGTATCCAATTTTTTGTTGAAAAAAACCTAAATAATTCAAGTTTAAAATTGGACGAAGATTTGATGTTTGATTTAACATTTGATGAAGTTTGTCAAGTTGAAGAAGTTTTTAAATCTCGAAATATAACGTGGCAAAAGTATTGAACCTAAGTTGGAAATTAAGTGGTATAAAATATTTGAATATATTAGAGCTCATAACATTGCCACATCAATTGACACAGTTCATAATTAAAATTTCGTCAAATTTGACAATCAACATGGTTAATTTCATTCTCCCATTTATTTTGATCCACTTTGACTACATTACCAGGGGTGTATTTTGGATTCTTGTTCAGAAGAGGGCTAAAATGTGATCTGACTATATAATTCATAATTCGTGATACTAGTTAATAGTTTTACGAATAGAATTTAATTATTATGATGGGGAAGGGACTAAAACTAGTCTTTGGAGGGGCTTACCCCTCTAGTCTTCCTTTAAATACGCCGCTGCATATTATATTGTTTTCAAAGTTCCATCATTTATTGTGGAAAGTTTTTAATTTTTTAAATACCTAATTATAACTTAAATGTAAAGCATTATTCACATTATAAAAACGATGTTTCATAAAATAATTTTAGACAGACCCATCAACCAATATTTTATAACCAAATTATTTTAATTTTTGTAAAAAACCAGATAGGGTTAAAATTGTTTTTAAATAAATACGATGGCTATTACTCTGACGCCAAAAAGTTTCACGGCCGCTTATAAAATTAATAAGGACGGTCTATGCCATAAACCAGAATACATTTGGTCTGTACTTTGTGTTTCTGACCCACTGTTATGTGGAATTCCTAGACAAGCTACTGAATAAAATATGCTTTTATATCAAAATAATATTAGTAGGGGTTATGACCCCATAACCAAACCCTCACTGCTCATTGGCAATAAAAGGTTTCCAACAATAGCTGCACGTTGATACATATACGCGCGTAAAAGCGACCAGACCTGCACGAAAATCGGTGTTGGATGGACGGGCGCTTGCGCGCTCTCTTTTAATTAAATCGATCGGTCGTCGCCGCCGCCGCCGTACTCGATCAAATAATAGCACTCTCAGTGGACATTGAATCACTTTCATGTAATGTAAATAAATTACTCCGTGTTACTCACGTACGGCCGCTATCAGCTGCAAGCTGCTCTACGGCACGTGATAGCGGCCCACTACAGGACAGGTTCGGTACTCGGCGCTAGCAGCCTGCTGAAAGTAGTGGTCAAAACTCAAAAGCCCGCCGCAGTGGTCATGACTCAGTTATTCGGATCAGCCGCGGAATCACGCCACTATCATTATCAGCCATCATTGCTATCAGGCCGCCGAACGTATTAATTGTTAATAATAATCATTAATGTTATTCTACATAATATATACGCATAGATATTATTGTTTGTAATAATACGATTTATGCGTATCGTTATCGTCGGTATCGCAGGACGAATACAAAATATATTGTTATATTGCTATACACGATTCCCGTTGCTCGATTATTATACTGTAGAACGTGTGTACACTCTCCGTGGCACGATATACATATGAAAATAATATTCATGACGTATTATATTACGTATGTGTATTAAGTGTGTATTGGTGATATTGTATTATAACGTCGTTGTGCGCGCGTGTGTGTTTTTTTTCATGTTCGTATGTGTCGCTACCGCCGTCCACACTCGTCACCCTGGGTATCCATATCGCGCGCGTATTTATGCGTGCACGTAGCTGTAGTAGTGTAATTCAATGATATGTTATATAACGACTGTTGTTGCTGTTGCTGCCGTCATACCGATCGTGTTCCCGCGTCTGCAGAAGTTATTAGCTGTAGATGGATATAAAAGTCGGGAGGAGGTGTTGTAGTTCTAATGATGCAACTATTACCGTTGCCAATGTTGGCCGATTATGACATACTGTTGGCTTACGGGCTGTTGACATTTTGGAGCGGCTACTGGCTGGTGCACTTGAGTGCAATATGTTATGGGTAATGATATTTAATCAACATCTAATACACCTGCATAATATGTAATCCCTATATGTATATACACACACACACACACACACACACACACACACACACACACACACATCGTTACAAATAAATACCTGATGCAATTAAAATAGTTGTGCCTAGTATTAATACGTTATTAATACCCCATTGAAATGTTTAATAATTATATTTTTTTGTATCAGAAAATACAAACTCTACAGAAAACCCAAACCGGAACAAACCGTGCAGACGGTTCCATCTTTAGTGTCTTTAGAACATGGTTTACCCAGAAATAATAAAAAACAATATCCTGGGGTTAGTATATTAAAACCATTAGTTGGTGTTGATCCAAATCTATTTGTCAACTTGAGCTCATATTTTCAAATGGAATATCCTATGGTAATATCATAATATTTATTATTCAAACTAGTAATTGAAGTGTTAAGTTAATTTTATTAAATTTTTTTTTACAGTATGAAGTATTAATATGTGTTGTCGATCCCCATGATCCAGCTGCAATGGTAGCTAATCGCTTATTGGACATGTATCCATCAGTAGATGCCCGGTTATTTTTGGGTAATTGAAAATAATTGAATCATTAATATTTATTTAAATTAAATCCAAATTTGTTTTTTTGATATAGGTATTTCAATTTATTATATTAATTTTATTTCTATCAATTGTGTGCGTAAAAAATTTTGTTTATTTTTAAGTGATAATATTCATTTGCATATGTACACACACACACACACTCATATATATAATTTTTATAAATATATTTATTAAAGATTTTGTTTTAGGTGGCTCTCAAGTTGGTGTTAATCCAAAAATTAATAACGTACATGCAGCTTACCAGGCAGCGAAATATTCATTAATACTCATATCTGATAGTTCAATAAAAAGTATAAATATACTTAGATTATTAATATATTATTAATAAAATTTATATATCATATTTTCAATTTTTGTTTATTTCTTCAATTTATTAATTTGTAGTGAAAAAAGATACACTTTGTGACATGGTTGATAATATGGCTGAAGATGTTGCGATTGTACATCAAGTACCATTTACATGTGATCGTATTGATAACAGCGTTGAGCAAATCACTACACCTTTATCAGAAGATTCGTCAGATCCCTCGTCATTTTTACAATTAAATGGAAAACTTCAGTATCGTAATGGAGCCTGCAAACAGCAGCGTCGTTTTGTTGCTACCTTGGAAAAAGTATGTACCTAACTTTTATAAAAATAATTATTTTCTTTGCAATCTTTACACACAATAAAACTCCTTTTATTAACAGTAATAGGTACAATAGAAAAATTTGTGGGTGGCTTGAAAAATACAAATTGAATGTAGGTGTCGGTTTGGGGGACCTTGGCCTTAACATTTTTATTGCTCCATAAAAAATATCTGACTATAAATGATTAACATTATTAGGTAATAAATAATAATAAATTAAATACTTAAACATTTTTCTTACAGGTATGTGACTAAAAAAAGAATATAATTCATATTTTTTTATCTTTTTAAGTATTTTGCTGTTAAGGCATATTACATATTTCCTATTTATATTTTTGATGATAGTGTAGTAATCTATAAAATTCTTATATTTTATCATATATTATAATGTAAAATATCGATTATGCTCTTAAAGACTTTATTTTTAATCATGGTGGTAAAGTTAATATTAAATAAGATCAGTATTTAAAACTAGAAAAACATTTAGTTATAATTCTCTTGGTTTTTTTGTTTTTAATATAAATTGTTAGATTTACAAAATAAGAAAATAAAAATTAATAGCTATGTTACCATGTTCTATATATCATTAATAAAAGACATATTATGTGCAAATATATTCCTTACTAATTTTAATATATCATTCTTTTTCAAATTAATCAAAAATATTAAATAAATAATAGTCACTAGTTTTTTTTAGTAATATATTTATTTATTTTTACATTTTTAAAGATATTGTAATCAACTTATATCAGTATAAATGTAATTGTATAGTTTCAAATAGTATAATTTGTGATCAAACATACTAATCATGTATTTTGGGTTGTCAGATGGTTATAATGGTAATACAAAAAAGAATATAGAGAAGAACTTAAATTTTACTTCGTATTACACATTAATGTTGTAGCATTTAAAAATACATGGATTTGTATGGTATTCTAAGTGTTAATTGCAAGTATATATAGTACATGTAGGATATATATTAATACCAAGTAGATATGGGTCTTAAATAATTAAATAATTTTAGTTAAATTCCCATTTTTTCAATTTTTATTTCCATAGGTGGAAAATTATCAAACATACAAGTATACATTATGCACAATATTACAAAAAATGGCACAAACTGATTTCAGTCTCTCTTTGTTTTTTTTACCAAAACTATTATTCTATTGTTGATTGATATTTTATCAACTCAATATAATAATATTGGTTTATTGAATATGTAGTTCAAGATTTTTTTTGTTTTATAAAACCACAGACTTTAATAATGTTGATCATTTTATTAGTAGGTTATATGTCTTGTTTAAGTTTATACATATACTTATATATATATATATATATATATATATACATATATGTTGCACCCCAGTTGTGAAATTGCCCATTTCATGTAATGGATAATTTTTTGCTCAGTTTATGAAATGGACTGTCGATGTGGTCATTTCATGAAATGGGCAATTTTTCGTTTTTTGGACATTTCATGAACTGGATATTCTAAACACTGGCCTAGTTCATGAATTGAATAAACAAACAGATATAAAATAAACGGGTTATAAACAGATGGTATTTGTCTAGTGTCTAGGTAAATACGGTGCAGGGAGAATGTGTGATGACTAGAATTAAATTTTATCAAGTTGACTGCCACAAGATTTTAGTGTACTTTTCCTCATTGCCATGAGCATCATATAAGGGTCACGTCATACTGCACCCACAGGCCATGAGCATCGCATAATGATGCTCAACATTTTTCATATTTTTTATTGAGTATTCTAATTGATGCTCAGATTATTTTGATGACATTGAGTAAAATAATACAAAATTGAATATTAATCCAATCTTAGCATCGGAACTTTTTGCTTTCTCATAAATTTATTTTAGACTAAAAACTAAACCAAATTACAAATATTAGTGTAATGTTTGTAAGAGCATTTTTTGAAATAAACTCAATTTAAATAAAATAACAATACCAAATAAAGATAAATTATATTATAAATATAAATATAAATATATATATATTTATTATATAAATATTATATATTATATTATATTATTATATTATATTATAATATTATATAAATATTATATGTATATTATATAAATATAAATAATTATAAATATATATAAATTATATTGACTTCAATATTTATTTTGAAAATATATCAATTTTTACTTAAATGTTTATAAAAAAAAAAAAATTGTTTTTGCATATAGTATTAAAAAAAAATAACAATAAATGTATCACTTGTATGTCAAATAAAACATGAAAATGGAATATCATCTTTTCACTAAAATATTATAGGGTTATCCCTATAATAGATTATAAATAACAAGTTGATTTGTTTATCGATTTGAAATATACTAGTGAAAACATAAAACAATTTTTTCAAAAAAATCTGTGTGTCAATGGATAAAATAATTTATGTTGTTTCATGCATGGCAATAGGAGAAATTCATATGAGCACCATATATGATGCTCATGGCACTCAATTTGTAACACATTTTTTACATATTTTAATGTAATTCTTAAACTATTATTTATGTGTATTTTTTTAAATGTGCATGAATAATAGGTACTATAGTTTTAAGTAAACTATATAAATTTTATTTTTATTTTATTCATATTTCATAAATTTTAACATTATTTTTAGATTATTATTTAAGTATAATTGTATAATATTACAGTTTATAATGTATAATACTACAAAATTATAGGCAGTTTTTTTTTTCAATAAATATGTTTGATTCTTATAATAATATCATATTATTATTATTATTATGATATTATTATTTTAATTATCACAATTAAAAGTTTTATTTATTTTTTGAAATTTTTTGTTTTATTTAAAATTTATAAAATATTATAGTTTTTAAATTATTAATTTTTTCATTTTTATTTTTTATTTTTTAAATCATTATATTAATTTACTTTTTGCATGCTACATCACTAGCATATATTACAATTTTAAATAAAAATATTGCATTTTAGATTCCGAACAAAGTGAAGAAGCTGCTAGTGTTTTTATAATGATGTTTTTTTTTTAATTCTGAACAAAGTGCTTTTACAATGATGATTATTATTTTTTCATTTTTTTTTCTGTATACACTTTTTTGTATACTCTCTTGTCCAAAAGTCTCGACCAGCAAATTTTTGAAACCGGATTTACTTCTAGTTGGTACTTTAGAGACGTTATTTTTGAATTTTTAAATTCTTCAACTTTTGGAAAAACTACCTAAAATTTAGAAAAAAAGACTCTTAAACCAAAATTTTTTTATTTAAACTTCATGAAAATTTGAGCATAGATAAACAATAATATGAAAAACATTTTGATGCAAAAAAATGTTTAAAATGTTAAAAAAAATATTTGGACATTTTTTAACACTTTTTTTTCTCTTTATTTTTTTCCTTTTCTTTATTTGTTAGATAAAAAAAAAGTAAAGTAAAGTATATACAAGAAATCTGGACATACTTTGCACCATAGTCATTCTTCGCTCTTCAGGTCAGATACTTTTGGTGAGTGTGTTGAAAAAGACGATTATTATAGTTCTTTATATCATTAACTTCTTTGATTGAAAATATGATTTATCGTTTCTTTAAAATTTTACACACTCTTAAAGAGTATCTGACCCAAGGAGTGAAGAATATTCGTGGTACGAAGTATATTTGGCTTTTTTTAGTACAAATTTATTTGTATGTTCACTTCATGAAATGTGCAAAAAAATTATAAAAATTTACCAGTTCATAAATTGAACTGTTTCATGAACTTAAAAAGAAATTGTTCAGCAATTTCACAACTGGGGCATTACATATAAATACATATATGTATATTAGGCGTCTTCAAAAATATTTTTTTGAATATTGATATCATAAAAATGTTAGTGATATTTTATTATGATAATCAATATTTCATTTTATCAATATTATAGTAAAGTATGGTAAACACAACATATACCAGTGATATCGTCTGGCTTGGAAGGTAAAAATAAATGGCCACTAATAAGTAATAATTTGACCTAGAACAACAACAAAAAAAAATTAATGATTATTTTTGGTTTAACCATTCTTTTAAAAACTATACTATTTTTGTTTGAATTTTTGTGAAAATATCGAAAAATATTGATATTTTCATTAGATATTGATAGTATCACAGAATATCAATATGGAAAACTATTGATATGTAATTGCAAAATATTATATATATATATATATATATATAATAATATATACAAATAAATCTTTGAAGATCCCTAATATATATGTATATACATTTGGAGTTATCTAAGAAAAAAAAAAATGATAACAATGTAGAGTTTAATATATTTATCTATTTCACATTCATTAATGAATCACTATTAAATATAAATAGCTGGACTATTAAATTCTACCTATGGTGATAATATAAAAATAACCATATTGGTGATAATTTCATTGTGAGTTTCATCATTAATCAAGTTATATTAAGTAAATTTTATTTTATTGGAGCCATTCAGATGTCGTTTATTTAATTTTACAATATGTGTTAATAGCAATTACTTATAAAATAGATAATTTTATTTCTGAAGTATTAGAATATTTAATACGTAAATTTCTTTATCAATAAAAATTACTTTTGGTATTTAGGTATTTTTTGGAACAGCTCATGCTCGTGTTTACTTAGTGGCTGATCTTGTGGGAGCTATATGCCACACAGGTATGTCAACATTATTACGTAAACAGGCAGTGGATGAATGTGGTGGCTTGCAAGCATTTGCGGCTTACCTAGCTGAAGATTATTTCATGGCAAAATGGGTAGTTGCCAGAGGTTGGCGCACTACGATATGCAGCCGTCCTGCATTACAAAATAATGGAGGTAGTGATCTAATTAAATTCCATGATCGTCTAAGGAGGTAATATATCAATTTAAGTATAGATTGTTTTTTTAATAAATGCTTTGTTTTATTTATTATATATACTTTGTATATACTGTGTGTGCGTACACATGCGTATATTTAACAGGATCATATTTTTTTTACTCAATGCGGGAAACCTATACATTTAAATAGGGTAACCATAATAATTTTTGTGTAAAATGATAACACTATAAATTTGCACCGTCATTTTTTTTTAGAAAAAACATTTGTTTTATATTATAAAAATGACAAAAAAAAAAAACAGACAAATTTTATAATTACAAATTAAGAATTAAATTATTTGGTTGATTTTTATACTTTTAGGATCTGCTAATCTGCTTTAAAATATTTGGTTTGGTTTTTATATATGAATGGAACTGTTGACATGATTTGTTTGGTACATAGACGTAATTAGAGCCAATAAATTGAGTGGGCTCAAGTCCACGGTCAAAATATTTTACAGAGGGAAGGTGTTGTGGGACTACACCCTCACTCTCAATAAACAAGATAATACATAAAAATCATGAATACCAAAATTTTCAATAAAGGAAAAAATTTTTAAGTATTAATCAGCAGAGTACATATTTTATTATAAAATGGCATTTTTTTAAAATTCTGAGTGGTATGGAGGAAGCTTATGTTTTTACAATTATGTTTATTTTAGATTCTGAACGAAGTGAAGAAGCTTATGATTTTACAATGATGTTTATTTTTTTTTTTTTTTATTTTTTCTCTTTCTGTGAACACTTTTTTGTATAGAAATACTGGACCAAAAGTTTCGATCAATATCTCTATAGAACCGGAATCACACCCAGATGGTACTTTAGAGAAGTCATTTTTCCAATTTCTCAATACTTTTTCCAAGCGCGGTGAAAATATGTTGAA